>RJWM01009767.1:0-66520 GCA_004363535.1 Dasyprocta punctata | reverse complement strand
ATTCCCTGGACCTTGTCCTTATCCTCCTTATGGGAAGCCATTACTAAAACTGTACTCATAATTATCCCGTTGATCCTATTATTTGGCCCATGCATACTTAATTGATTCTTTGCCTTTGTCTTCTCTAGACTTAAAGCTGTACATCTACCCAAGATAAAAATGCCTGGTATCTACCGAGGGCCATTAGTTAGAACCTCTGCAGAGTATCCCTGATTGCCATTCAACAATGACGACCCCCTTCAGCCAGAAGAAGCCAGATCGGTCATCTCCCATTACCCCTCATGGCAGTTCGGCTTACTTCTTCAGAGGGAGAAATGTTGCAGGCAGCTGAGGCAGTTAAAAATATTATAGGCAGTCAGAGAGGGCTAGGCCCTCAAAGGAGCCAGCCCAGAGGATCAGATGTCTTGTGAGCTTGGAGGAGACAGATACCTCCTGCTGTAGGCCAGATCCCAAAACGAAAGGCTAAACTTGGCCCTCAAACCCCACAGGGAGGCCTTCTTAATATGGCTTTTCATGTTTTCAACAACAGAGATAAAACTCAAAAGGAAACTTGTTAAATATCAATCTGATCTTTTAGCAATGACACTTGGGGCTCCTAAGACAGGTAAACCAAAACAAGATGGAGCCCCAGCACCCCCCCAACCATACTTCAAGTGTAACAGGAAAGGACACTGGGCAAGAGAACGCCCCAATTCACGAGTTCCTCTGGGGCTCTGCCCCCTCTGCAATCTCAAGGGCCATTGAAAGAGTGACTGTCCCAGCTGCAAGAGAGTGGGTAGGCCAGCCTCTAACTCCTTGCCCACACAGGAGGTCTCATCACCACAGGATTCACCACAGACTGATCTACTTGGACTTGCTGCAGAAGACTGATGGGACTTGGCACCCACAGCCCCCATTAAGGTATCCTTCTGAGAGCCCCAAGTCTCACTGGAGGTCTCAGGGAAGATGCTCTCTGTACTTACAGACATAGAGGCCATGTACAGTGTTCTTCCTGAGTTTTCAGGCCATTATATTAAATCCTCAGTCTCTGTAGTGGGTGTTGATGGCCAACTTACACAACCTCTTCAAACAGGGCCCATTCCATGCAGGTTCCAAACTCTCTTTTTCACCCATAGCTTTCTGGCAATACCAACATGTCCCACAACGCTTTTAGGTAACAATCTTCTCCAAAAGCTTAGCTTCTCCTTTACCTTCTCCCTCCCCACAGCTCTAGTCCCCCAAACACCATCACAGGGCACTGTAAATTCATCCCCTCCTCTCCTTTCTTCCCTTATCAACCCCATAGTTTGAAACACCTCCGGCCCCACCTGTGCTACCCATGCTATACCTGTTTTAATTCATCTCAGAGATCTTTCAATTTTTCCTTGCATTCCCCAATATCCTATAGCTCCCAAACATCTATGGAGACTCAAACCTATAATCAAGTGTCTTTTAGACAATAGTCTTCTCAAACCTACCTATTCACCCTACAATACTCCCATTCTTCTGGGACTCAAGCCTAATGGGTCCTATCATCTGGTACAAGACCTCAGGGTAATCACTGAAGCTGTTACCCCAATTTACCCAGTGGTGCCAAACCTTTATACTATGCTCTCTCGTATTCCTCCCTCCACCACTCACTTCACAGTCCTAGACCTTAAAAATGCTGTTTTTTACCATCCTCCTACACCCTGACTGTCAGGATTTCTTTGCGTTTACATGGACTGACACAGACACTCTCAGGTCTCAGCAACTTACCTGGACAGTGCTTCCTCAAGGGCTCAGGGAGAGTCCTCATTTCTTTAGCCAAGTTCTTGCTACTGACCTTGTGGCTCTTGAGCTCAAACCCAGCACTCTCCTTCAATATGTTGATGATCTTCTCCTGTGTTCTCCACCCCATACTTTAGCCATACAACATACAGCCAGGCTCCTCAATTTTCTCTCCAATCATGGGTACAGGGTTTCCCCTGATAAAGCCCAAATAGCTTCCCCAAAGGTCAAATATCTGGGTCTCTCTTTCACTCCTACCACTCGTTCCATCACTACAGATCGCAAGGTGATTCTTTAGGATCTCTAGGTTCCAACAACCAAACAACAGGTTCTGTATTTTCTGGGTTTAGCTAACTTCTTTCACCTCTAGATTCCTAACTTTACAGCTCTAGCCCAGCCCCTCTAGAAAGCTTCCAAAAGCTCCTTGTCAACACCCTTACCCTTAGCCAAGCTCAGAACACTTCCCCAGGCTCCTATTTTCTAAACCCTTTTAAACTCACATATGGCCAACCATTCCTACTCCATAACCTTCCTGCCTCCCAAAGTCTCCCTCCTCTTGCTGACTACCTCCCAATCCTCTCCTTCCTCCGACACTTGTTATGGCAACATGCCGATCTCTGTCTCCCTTGACACTCTAAAGGGACCAAGCCAGATCCCATATCCCCAGGAGACCTAATGTATCTTCAATCTTCTAAATCCACAGGACTGCAACCAAATTGAAGAGGCCCCTACCTGGTCTTCCTAGCAACTCCAACAGCAGTCAAGGTTGTTGGACTGCCATCCTGGTTCCGTGTCACTCAAGCTAAGCGGTGCCCTCCTAACCCTAACTCCCTTGACTCTAAACATCCTAAGTGGTCATCACATCTCCTAGCTCCCACCCATCTCCATCTCACCAAGGGCCCACAGCCACAACTTTCAGACTAACTCATGTTTTGTTATCCTATCTGGTTCCTGATCTCTTACTTTCTATTAGTTATTTATTTTTTAACTGTCAGGTTCTGGGCAGTCTTACCTAAAGACTCCAACATTATACATAAAATTGTTTTCATGCTGCTCTACATAAGAACTACCTTAGTTCTCTCCACCCTCAGCTGTTTAGTTAAACATGAGACCCCGCTGGGTCTGGGCTCTTGCTCACCTATAGTGACACAGCCACAGTCCTCCCTATCCCTAGTCTGTAATTTCCCAAACATGATTCCACTGTCAGGCCTTACATTTTTCATGCTTCCTATTCTCTCCAGCTCAACCCCTGGACCAAGGACAAGTCCCACCTACACTTCTACTTTACCCTTTCAGATGGGGGAGTTACCACCTCCTGTAACTCCACCCCTCCCAACTCCACGCTCATTTTTCAGATTCTTCCTCACCATGGTCCTGCTGGAACAACACATTCAAATCAAGGGCACCTTTCCTTCTACCTCCCCTGGGTCCTTTAATTATGATAGTGACCTGCTTCATCACGGCACCTTGTCTTTTTATTTCCCCAATCTAGGATGTGAGCATTCACCGATGTATGGGTTTGATCCTGTGTCCCCCCAAAGTCTCATGTAATTGCAGCATGGACAGGGCTGAGTCTGGCATTTGTGATTGGTTTGTTGTCTGGTGCTGGGATTCGTGATGTGAGCCTTGCACCCACCCAGGGGTGGAGCCAACATACAGTGTAAGGCCAGGAGGAAGTCTCTTTCTCGCCGGTTCACCTTGCTGTTTGGTGGCTGCCATGAATGGGTACTGTGCCACACCACGCTGCCTTGAAGCCAGCTGAGTATGGACTGAAACTGCCAGAGCTGTAAGAAATGAACCTTTCCTTCCCGAATTTTGGGTATCAGGTATTTTGGTTCAGCAACGAGTGAAAGGTAACTAAGACAACCAACAAGAAACTCCTTGTCCTGACTGAAACACCTGGTACCAGCTTCTACATGGGCATCAACCATCATCCCATCAACCCTCCTAAACCCCAACATGACGCCCCCACCCAGCAGGAAGTAGTCAGAGAGAGTCTTTGCCCTTTTCCTAACAATGCAAAGATGGGGATGAAAGGTTCTTGCCCTAGTACAATTATGGTGATAGTCTAACATGGCAGGAGGCCAAAGCAGGAACGCTTAACCTGACGGCCACTTCCTCCTTCTTCCCCTTCAGCCCAAATTGCAACTTCCAGTCGGCTCCTCACACATCATCGCCTGCCCGCCTCGTGCACCACTTCGGATCAGAGGTCATATAACCCTGCGCCCCTCTTTATCAGGTCAAAGGTGATAGCTCAACCACTGTGGGTTGTGTGCTCCTTCCCACGTCCTCAATAAACGTGTTGTTTTCTTTTTTCACTTTTCGCTTCTCTATCGGGCCAGAAAACCCTAACAGAAGGACAGGCAGTCCTCAGCGAGAGGAGGCGGTGGCACCGCAGTGAGAGAGACATCCGTGGGGAAGGGCCACGTCTCACAGGCCTCGCGTGGTCCTGGAAGCTGAACTCAGACTGGTGCAGTCGACCCTGTGGCACTAGCGTGTTTGGGTGTGGACGTAGGGAACCACAGGCAGGCTGTGGCTGAGCCCGGAACTGCTGACCCAGACACAGCACAGGTCAGCACAGCTCTCTCCTCACCCAGCAAGAGTCCTCAGAGGACCAGGAATGTAAGATCGGGGCAGGTACTTGGCCCTGGGCTCGAGAAGCCAGAGCACGCAGCAAGGAAGCATGCAGGGTGCTCGGTGGCCCCTGAGATGCTTCTGCACCCACCTGTGGCTTCAGAAAGATGGAGACATGTGGCACGCAGGAGGGAGGAGGGGGCAGGGCTGGGGTACCAAACGCAACTCAGCTTACGGAGCCTGAGAATGTGGCTCTGTCCAGAAGCATCTGAGCATTGTCATCCTATGTAGATCAACCCCCAAAATGACCAGCGTGATCACCCAGGACCGTCATGTCAGGGCCCTCTGGCAGGACCTTTTAGAAAGCCAGTGGCCAAAGGAGTACCCTCCCATCAGCGTTTGGCAGCTCCAGCCTCACGCCCACCCTGATCCCTGCTTCTGTCCCACTCAGCAGAACCCATTTCTAAGCATAAATGTGACTCGGGATGCATTTGAAAATGAAAACTGTCTATCGCACTAGAGGCTTCCCTCAGTCGACCATCCCGCTGGCAACACAAAGGAGCCGCTGTCGGGAGGGGTGCGAGACACCCGAGAACAGCGAGGGGTCACCGTCTGTCAGCTCACTGCAGAGCTGTGAGGCATTTCCTCCTCCAGAAACTGACAAAGAATTTTTTTTAAGGACTTCAAAAATCAATAGTATTACAGGCCTTAATTTATGTTTATAATTCCTTTGGTCCTCAGTGTGTTTAACAGGAGAGGCTCCGCTCTGTCTGTTTCTAACTCACGAGTCTTGCCGATTCATTTGCCCTTGCTTTTTTTTTTTTTTTTTTTTTTTCGGCACCGGGGATTGAACTCACAACCTCGCGCTTGCCAGGGCAGGCGCTTAAGGCATTGAGCCAAACTCCCGGCCCTGGTTTTTTGAGGCAGGGTCGCACTATGTAGCTCAGGCCGGCCTTGCACTAGCGTTGTAGCCCAAGCCGGCCTCGAACTCACAACGCTCCGCCTACCTCAGCCTCCCGAGTGCTGGGATTAAAGGCATGCGCCACCACGCCCTTGCTTAATGAGCCTGAGGGCTGCAGAGTGAGGCCTGGTCTGTGGCTTTCGCTTGTTTGACACCCAGCTAAGCACAAGCTCACTTGGGCGTTGATGAGTGTAGTGCTGTCGTGCAGACTCTAAGCTCTGAACGGAAGTGGCCCTGACCTCAGTTTCCCTATTAACACACTGGTGCAAGTAACGAACTGATAAGCAGTTTTCCCCACACTTGCTGGAATCCAAGAAAGTGTCCAGCAGGGACCAAGCAAGGCCTCCTGGAGTGGGGCCGGGCAATCTGGGTTCGTGTGGGTGTGAATTCCGAGTCAAGCGGCAAGTAGAAGCAGTCAGTCTCAAAACACTCACACATTCCTGCAAAGTCAAAGGAGATTTCTGAGGGTAGGAGGGTAGCTGAGTTTAAAACAATGCTGACAAACCCACACTGAAGCTGATACCCCAGCAAGCAGCTTTTATTATCTACTCTGCGGCAGACGACGTGACAAGTGTCTTGCAGTCATTGCCGGCTGTAACTAGAATGTCAGGTGTCCCCCGGAGGCTGTGGTGGGAGGCTCAGTGCCTATCTGGGTGCAGAGGAGGTGGCAGTAACTGGCAGAGGTGGGGTCTGGTAGGAGGTCTCACGTCACAGATGTCACTGATCTAGGCAAAGCCTCCAAAACCATGAACCCAGTGAAGCCACCCGCTCTCTGTAAGTGATCTTCTGAGGTGCAGATGACACATCGCTGTTAGATATTCCCGAGCCCCTAAATTCCTGTCTGATCCCCATATAACAGCAAAGGAAGCTGAGGCCCACAGAACAGATAAGCCAATAGGATTCACACAGCCACTGAGCAGCAGAACTGGGTGGAACCAGATCTCTGGTGCACGCTTGGCGCCTCGCCTGTCTGGGCGTCCAGTCTTGAAGACGCATATGAAGATCAAACTGACTCTGAGGGAGGCCCTCAAGAGACACTTTGTGGAAGCAAAGGAGTCTGGGCTGGGAGCAAAACGGGTCTGAGATCGTTGGAACCCGTGGAGTAGACGAAGAGGCAAGATGACAGGTGACAGCGTTTCCCCTTGTCTTCCCAGAGAAGTCCACCTGGCCAAGGCCACGGCCCATGGTGTAGGACGTGCCCAGAGGCGTGGAAGTGGCACCCACAGCAGGAGCTAAGGGAAGGAGCTCACGGAGGGGACCTGGTGGGCTAGGGAACTTGGCTGCGTTTGCAACGAGTTAGGCACTTCTGACGGCATCCCTGTCACAAGCAAAGCGTGGCTGTAAATCCTGCAGAGATACAGGAGGGAACCAAGGGCCTCAAGGAAGGGGCAGAGAAGTCAGGGCCGACGCATCCTACTGGTTACACCTGGGGAGTTCCAAACACGAGTAAAACCAAACACATCCGACAACAGCATGAGGGGAAGTGGTAAACAGAACTGAAGGGCCCCAGGCCCCTTCCTCCAGAAAGTGGTAACAAGGAGTTTATAGTAAACTGTAGCAAGGATATTATAACTCTAACTGTAGGAAGGGTATCGTAATTTCTATGATAACCACTAAAGGAACAGTAAAACACTGTATCACTAACAAACTAAGAGGGGAGAAGAATAAATTTTAAAAAAAAAGATTAACCAAAAAAGAGCCACAAAAAAGAAAGAGAAAGGAACATAGATGAGGGATCAATCAGAAAAAACCAGTGTAATGGTAAACTTGAACCCAAATGTATCAGTGATTGCACTATATGTAAATTCATAATTTAACTAAAGACAAAGATTGTAATGGAAAACACTGGTGCACCTTCAACATGGAGAAAGGTTGGAAAGAGGGAAAGATAAAGGGAAGATAGTGAGACTATACTAACGGCACACACTTCAAGGCAAGAACCACTCCTAGATATTAAAAAGGACATTTCCTAATGACTTGCCTCCCTGCCCAATGGCAAATAACAATTTTACTACTTCATTAGCAGCCTCTCAGTGTGGAAAGAGTCCAACCAGTGCAGAAGCTATCTGTTATACTTCCTTTGGACAAATGACTCACAGAACCAGAACACAGAATTCCTACAGGGAAGTAAGAGAAAAGAAGATGGTATAATTTTTTCAAATGGGCACGTCACCAAAATGGATATTTAAATGATCAACAGACCTATAAAAAGGTGTTCAAGTTGATTAGCTACAGAAGGAACCTCAAATGAAACCACACTGGGATACACCCATATATGCACCTAGAATTATGCCTAAATTTAAATACTAACAATATGTTAGTCAGCTTCCTGTTGCTGTGACACAGTGCTTGGAAGGAGGAAGATGTATTTTGGCTCACAGTTTCTGAGACCTCAGTCCATGGTTGGCCCACCACACTGCCTTGGGGCTCCTTGATGCCTATAAAGGGCAGGTAGAGCATGGGGTCCAAAATGCAAAGAGACAGGGGAAGCATTAGGTCCCCACTTCAAGGCCACACCCTCAGTGAGCAACCTTCCACCCATGAGGCCCAAGTCATCTTTAAAGTTCCACTATCTCCCAATATGGACCGAGGCTGGGAACCAAGCCTTCAGCACATGGCCCTTGGGGATACTCCAGATGCAAATGGTCAAAAATACCAGCAGGGACACAGTGCACACGCAAGTGAGGTGCACTTGGGTACCAGTCTCCAGCAGCAGGTCGGTAATGGCACACACACACTCTGGCCAAGCCCCTGCCTGCCTAGGTGGACCTGTGATGGGAACTCCACCAGGTGTGCCTCAGGGCAGCGGTGACACTCCAGAGGAGAGGACAGCCCACAGGCCCTGTGACTATGGGAGGAACAAGAGCAGGACTCAGAGCACCTTATGTGGAGCTGGGTTCATGAATGAAATGAACAGATAATGAACGAGCCCCCACCATGGGCAGCACCCTACTGAGCCCCACCCCCCACCCCCACAGGAACCCACAGCCACAGTGCTAACAATGGAGCAGACCAGGAAGGGCACATGCTGCAGGGCTTCAGTTATATAAGGTCTCAAAATCGACCAAATTTATCTGTACTACTAGAAAAGAAGTCACAATAGCGGTGACCTTGGGGGCTAAAAGGGGACCCCACTTGGTTCTGGAATATTCTGTCTCTTCCTCTGGGAGCTAGTTACATAGAGTCTCAAAAAATCGCTGGGATGGACCCACATCATCCTGCACTTTCTGATCAACATTTGTACTGGTTAGCTTTCCCATCACGGGGACACAATCCATACCCAGCACCCGCTCCTTAAAGGAGGCGAGGTTTGGTTTGGCTCACAATTTCAGGGGATTCAGTCCACGGTCAGCTAACTCCAGGACAGAAACATCACGGTGGAAGGGTGTGGTGGAGCAAACATGCTTAGTTCATGGCAGCTAGGAAGCAGAGCAGGGGAAAGCACCAGAGAAGAAAGGGTGAGGGACCAGATATAGATCCCAAGGTCACCTCCCTGACCCACCAACCCCCAAAACTGTTCTCCGCCAAGCCCCAGCCAGATCCCAAAGCCAATCGAGTTGACCATTTGCCTTAACCACCACTAAGTGATTGAAAAGGCAGAATCTCTGAAAGTCTGAGTCTTTCTCATAATTCATGTGACCAACAGCATGGCTAGGATTAAAACTTTCCGCCAGGGCAACAGACATCAGAAACTCCACGCTGCCGGGCCTTTGCAGTTTGCTGACACCACGCTGAGGCAGGGTCCTGGGGCAGCTGAGGAGGAAGCCGCAGGCAGCAGTAAAGCCCCAGGGTGTCTCTGGGCAGCCCTGCGCTGCTAATGCTGCAACAAGCGTGGATTAGGAAATAAGAACAGCTGGACCTGCTGGCACAGCAAACAAGATGTCGCTACCCCGCTTCTGGCCTCATTCCCTACAAGAATAAAAGGGAGCAACCTCAGTCACTGTGGCAGGGCCTCCTCATCCCCTGGCCGGCCCTGCCCCCTCCTCCAGAGTCCACCCCGGGGACTCGGTCTCAGCATACACGGAACGGTGTTGCCCCAGGAAGCTCTGACGGGGGACAGAGGAGATGTGGGCCTTGCAGTGTGGACCCTGGACTGGAGCAGGCTTGGGGGCTGCTTACTGTGGCCCTCGCTGCTCCATCCCCATCACCAGGGAGGCAGAGTGTCTGCATGAGCAGCGGGTCCATCACGAGCTGAGGCCTACAAGGGGAGCCAAGCCTGGGGGCAAGAGCAGCAGGGCATGGTCAGGAAAGTTGAGGACCTGGGGACCTGGTGGGCGCAACTGTAACCCCAGCACTCAAGAGGCTGAGGCAAGAGGATGGGAAGTGTGAACCCAGCGTGGACAGTTTAGAGACACTCTCAAAACAAAAACTAAAATGAGAGCCAGTGCTGGAGCTCAGTGCAAAGGCTCTGGTTCCAATCCCCAATTACAAAAAAAAAAAAAAAAAAAATCCAAGTATTACCCAGTAAAGCAAAGGTCTCCTGGCCGGGTTGATATGGTCTCATACTTTTCAGGAATGTGGCTGGAAATAAATTCTGTTCCCTAAATCAGTGCTTTATTAGGTTGAAGCCTTCAGATGAAAGAGGTGGGCCAGATCGTGTTGTGCCCTGCCAGGAAATCTGGGGAAACTATTTTCATTTCTGCTTGGAGGTGAAATATTTATGTCTTTAATAAGCGCAGTGCCTGAGACCTAGTTCTTATGAATAAATAGCTTCACCAGAAGTGTGCACACACACGGCTCAGAGAGACGGGATCCGAGGTCCCACACAGCCGCTGCAGACCCCTCGGTCCTGAGCCTGGGGGAGACAGAGCAGCTCCACCTCTGGCACGAGCCCCAGCTTCTCGCCTTCAGTGTGGACACCCGCCTGCCCGTGCCCTGTCCCTGAGACGGCGGTGGCTATTTCTGACAAGCGGGGCCAGCACCTGAGCAGGGGCTGGTGGTGTGGCCAGAGAGACCGTGGCTGCGGTGCTGACCCCACACCAAGGACCCCCCAGGGTGCTTCTGATCCCCCCTGTGGGGAGCACTGCGCAAACACGTGGCCTGTAGGACAGCTCCGACACGGGTCATGCAGCTGTCCTCTGGTCACGGGTTTGTCCCAGGGATGAGGGAACCCGAGGAGCCTTCAGCACCATTGGCCTTTGTGACAGCTAACAGCAGTAAGGAAGCGAACAAGTGCTGGCAGAGGCCAGGGTGGCAGCAAAGGCTTAGGGACAGCCAGCACTGAGGCCACCAAAGGACAGAGAGAGAGAGACTGCCCTACCTCAGTTTGCCAAAGGGGGCAGGGATGACTGCAGTCCTGGGTGGGGGAGGGCGGGGCTGCCAACACCTTTAGAGGTGGTTTTGGCCCTGGGCGCCCGCATCATGCATCTGAGCATGCCGGCCCTCCGAGAGAGGTTGGCACAGATCTAGTAAAGACCCTGCCTTGATCCACAGTGCGGCAGCCTTCGAGCTGCCCGCCAGCCACAGCCGGGAATTACCCCAGGGGCCTCACACTGGGCGCAACGAGGCGCCAGTGGGAAACGAGCTCAAGTCAGACATGCACGCAGCATGCACTTGCGGGACACTTCCGTAAGGGGACCTCTGCTGACAGATGTCACCGTCGAAAGTGCTTACAGATGGCCCTGGCAAGCTCTGCGCGTAAGCTTTCCCCGAAAATGCTTAGTGAAAATTTCCAGCCTAGAAAATATTCCAAAAGCACCCTCACATGTCACGTATGTCCTAGACCGAACATTTAACTGTCTTGTGCTCATCGTTTATTTTGTTTTTAGTCTTCTCTCGTTTTTAATTGACATAACAACCATATGCATGGACAGGGTATAACACGCCGTCATGATGTGTGTCCACCTTGGGGAGGATTAAGGAAGGGTAATTAACAGAGTCATTGGCTCGCATACTAATTATTTCTTCACAGTAACAATTTAAATTTTCTTTCGGTAATGTTGAAACTCACAGTGTACTGTGATTAACTATAGAGCTCTGGTGTGCAGGGGCTCCGGAAACTCTGCGCCTCCCCATCCCAGTCCCCACCGCCCACGCCTGGGGATCAGCTCTCCACTCTGCTTGCAGCAGTTTCGTCTGCTTGGACCGCGCATTTAAGTGAGGTGGTGCCGGCTTCATCTTTCTGGGCCCGCTGGTGTTACTCGGTATAGTGTCTCCCAGCACCGTCTCTAACGGCTGCGTAGTCCCCGTCATGTGGCTCCAACACATCTTCAGCCGTCTGTTCCTCCACTGACAGGAGCTCTGGTCGTTCCCACATCTGGGCTCTTGCGAGCAGCGCCCCCAGGGCAGAGGTCTCCTCCGCACCAATTCATTTCCTCAGTGGCGGACAGCTGGGCGTGCCCAGGTCTTTTAGGAAACACCACGCTGTGTTCCATAACGGCCTCTAACTCGCCTCCCCCGAGGGTGCCTGGGACTGATCCCCCATCCTCAGTAGTGTGAGGTGATCTAGCACTGAGATTCATGTTCGTACTTTCCTGGTGGTTTGTGGTGCTGAGCCTTTTGCTCATGTACCTGTTAATCGTTTTTATGCCTTTTTTGAGAAATGTCTATTCGGGTTCTTTGTCTTTTTAATTTTTGTTTGTTTGTTTCATGGCACTAGGATTAGATCCAGGTTGTTTGCACTGAGCTTTTAACATTTCTTTTCAAAGCTTCTTATCTTGTGTCAGAGCCCTCTAAGTTTCCCTGGCTGGGCTCAAACCTGCGACCCCCCAGGCTCAGCCCCCCAGAGTTCTGGGATTTCAGGCATGCACTGCCATGCTCCGCTCTGCCCATTTTTAATCTGGTTCTGTGTTGTTTCACCATAAAGTCGTTCACACTTTCTTATGTATCTAGGATGTTAGCCACTTATTTGCAAATATTTTCTCCCAATCTGTTGCTGTCTGTTCATCCAGTGGTTTCCTTTGCTCTACAAACCTTTTCAGTGTCTTGCGGCCCCGTTTGTCTAGTTTTACTTTTGTTTCCTGTACTTTTGTAGTCAAATCTAAGAAATTATTGCTCATACCAAGGTCTTGGCAGTTTTCCTCTATACTTTCTTCTAGTCATCTGCTAGAGTCAGGTCTTACATTTAAATCTTTCACCCATTTTGGGTTTGTTTTTGTATGGTGTGACAAAAAGGTACAATTTCACTTTTCTGCAGTTTAATAAATAGGTAACTGCAGATATCCAGTTTTCCCAAACTATCTGTTGAAACTGCTAGCCTTGCTTTATTGTGTGTTCTTGACATCTTTATTGAAAACCATGAACTGTAAATGTGTAAGTTTATTTCTGGGTTCTCTACCCCGTTTCATTTGTCAATGTGCTTTTATGCCAGTACCATGCAGGTTTGGTGACCATAGTTTTGCAATATATTTGAAATCATGTAGTGAGATGCCCCATCTGTTCTTTTTTTCAAGATTTCTTTGGTTTTTCAAGGTCTTTTGCTCTGGCTTTTCAAGTCACATAGTTCATATGACTTTTAGGGCTTTTTTTTTTATTGCTGTGAAGAACAGCATTGGAATTTTGGTAGGGATTATATTAAGTCTGTAGATCTCTTTGAGTAATATAAATATTTTAACAACATTAGTCCTTCAAATCCATGAGTACAAGGTATTTTTCCACTTATTTTTTTCTCCTTCAATTTTTTCATCAGCATTTTATAGTTTTCAATGTAAAGATCTACTACCTCCTTGATTAAATTTACTCCTATTTTATTTTCTGGTGCTATTGTAAGTGGAATTTTTAGAAATTCCTTTTTCAGATAGTTTGTTGCTAGGATATAGAAAACCAACTGATGTGTGTATGGTCATTTTTATCCTGTAATTTTACCAAATTTGTGGATTAGTGCTAATGTTCTTTTAGTAGCATCTTTGGACTTCCCTAAATGGAAGGCTATGCCATCAGCAAGACAGTTTATTTCTTCTTTTCCTGTCAAGATGCCTCTTGTTTCTTACTCTTTCTAATCACCGTAGCAAGGATTTCCAGAACTCGGTTAAACAGAAGTGGCGAGAGCGGGCACCTCCTTTCGTCCTGACGTTAGAGGAGAAGTTTGCAGGTTTTTGCCATTAAGTATAATGCTAGCTGTGAGCTCATCATGGCCTTTCTTATATGAAGGTGCTTTCCTTCTATAGATAATTTGTTCAGTATCATGAAAATACACTGAAGTTTGGTTTTTCTGCATCCACTGAGAAGAGAGCAGAACGAACCGGCACTGCACCTGCTCCAAAAGACTGAGGAGTCAGGAAAGACTGCCGTGAGCAGTGCTGTGGACAGCAGCAGGGGGAGTTGCGTTCCTGGAAGCACAAACCCACCAAGACTGAATGAGGAAGCTGGGGACAATCTAAGCAGACTGGTAAAGAGCAAAGAGATTGAATCAATAATAAAAAATATATCAGCAAAGAAAAGCCAAAACCTCATACACTCACTGCTGAATTCTACCAAATGTTTAAAGAAGAATTAGCACTGATCCTTCTTAATAAAAAAAAAAAAAAGGATGTAACACTTCCAAACTCATCTTATGAGGCCAACATTTTCCCCACAGCAAAGCTAGGCAAGGACAGTGCAAGAAAAAGAAAATTATAGGTCAACATATTGATACGCAGAGATGTAAAAATTATCAACAAAATACTAGCAAACCCAGCTCCATGGTACATTAAAAAGATCGTTCACCTGTTGGGGGGTTTGCCCCTGGGTCACAAGAATGGTTCAGCATGCGTAAGTCAATAAACATGATTCACCCTATTACAGGATAAAGGTCAAACAAATGATCATCTCATGGATACAGAAAAGGCATTTAACAAAATTCAACATCCTTTCCTCAAAACTCAACCAACCCGGTATAGAACAAATGTTCCCCATCTTGCATTTTAAACTCTATAAGAGGTGATTTTTGCAATTCCTGAGGTATTGTTAGGATCCTCCCAATGCTCCTATGAAGCCACCGGGGGAGGGTGTCTAGCACTGCCTGTGTGCGCAGTGAGACTGGCCTCGGATCTAGTGACCCAGAGGCCCAGGAAGCAGGAATGTGCTTTCCTCTGACTCCCAAGACAGGGAGAAAACACATACAATTGCCACCAGCAGGGTAGACCTTTCAAAAGCACAAAACGTCACTGCAAAGATCATGAAGGGCAACTCTCATCTCCATCGTTCTGCCACACTGCAAAGCCTGTTCTTCCACCAGTCTGAGCAACTAGGCGCCAGTCGTAACCCCGGGCTGGGGTCCCCAGTACCCCCAGAGTGCACATCCTGCTACCCCTCTATGGCTTTGTGTCTCTCAATAGACATTTTCCTCCTCTTCGCAGTGCGCTGCTTCTCTCCTGGTGCGCTTCCCCCACGTTCACTCTGTAGCTGTACCAGAGTCTTTGGAAACTTAGCCATTCCCATTCGCCTCATCCTCAGGCGTGACAGGGGCTGCCAGCAGGTGAGTGAAAGGGAGCAGGAAAGCAGGCGTGCCCAGCTTCCGGGATCAGCCCTGGTGGGCGAGTGTACTCTGAAGAGCTCCTCTCTGGTGCCCTGCACAGCCCAGAACCTGACGCATGGACACGGCCCTGTGCACAGGTCCATCCCAGCACTGGAGAACCACAGCCTGAGGCTCCTTGTATGGAAAGCGGGATGTGAGCCTTTCTCCCCGGGAAGCAACCTGCCTCCTCCTCTACAGGGGAGAGAAAGCCAGCGTCTCCCACCCGCCACCTTCCTCCTTGTGCCAGCCCCTCCTCCTTTGGGTGACCTTGTCAGGCTCTTAGTCCTCAGGGCTGGCAGTGTCTCTCAGAAAAGGAAGAACCTAGAACTGAACGCAGCTGAACCCAGCCCTAACACCACTCCCCTGAGCCGTCCCTGGAGACCGCAGGGCGTTGGGAAGCTCCGGCCGGCATTCGGGGCTCATCTGCCTTTTGCTTCAATCCCTTTGAGCAAGCAAAGCTGGCACCGATTCTTCTTTTTTTGTGCATCATACAGAAGTGTTTTTAATGTACGTAAACTATGCACTCTTTTGAAACACATACGCCTACATGTTTCCAGTCAGATTCATTAAAATCTTTATTTCTAACACGATCAGTAATCCGTTTCATTTAATCTTTATTGGAAAAACTCCTGCTGTTCTCTGTTGCTATTAATAAATTAGATTCATTTGGACTAAGTGGCTCTCACGATTAAAAGCGTGTGGAACTGCCCGCTTGATTTGCTGCACCGCGGTCCTGTTACTCAAGCGCATGATAGAGAATCCACCGTGACGCAGCCAGCTGACCACCGATGGGTACTTAGGGCTGCTCTGGACCCACGCGCAGGAGTCCGGCCGGAGGCTCCCACGCGGCCGCAGCTCTCTGGCTGGAAGCGAGAGGGGGCAGGATCCCGGAACGGATGTCAAGATCCCGGTTTCCCAAACCTCTGGCAAAGCCCATGAAGATTAACCCGAGGAAATGAACACCGCCTGTAATTAAAGCAATTGACTACCAACTCCCGCCCAGGCTGGCGAGGAGGCCACTGTCAAAGAGGAGGAGGCCAGAAGCCAACCTGTAATCAGGCTGCGGAGGAGTGAGGGGAGGAAGCACAGAGAGAGGACCCAAGTCCGGAGAGCTGCCTGGCCAGATGCGGCTCATACTTCGCTGCCCCGGGGATCTCAGCCCACCCTCTCTGCTGACCCAGCGGGCACAGACCACCCATGGGCAAGGCCCAGGGTCACCTACATCTTGGCAATTGTTGATTCTGCAACTGGAGCACTGGGGCACTGCCACGTTCAACACAGCCACCAGGAGAAGAGACAAACGCAGCCCCAAATCCATGGATCTTCATGCTCTCCAGACGCTGACTTCGCCTTTGACTGGGGGGACCCAGGGCCCCGTGTCTGCCGGGCAAGCGCTCACCGCTCAGCGACATCCCCAGCCCCCAAGGGCTGATTTGTGGAGCACTGTTGATTAAAATAAAGACACTTTGGCTTCCTGCAGAGTCAGAATTCACAGGGCTCCTCAGGATAAATACATTGCACACTGCTTGTGGTGGGAGTTCCTGGCGGCTTGGAAAAGCCCCTTTGATATTGTAGAACCATCCTAATCATGGGAAACAGACATCGAAAGGCCAGGCAGGGACCAAATGTCGCCAGCAAGGTCAAGGATGAAATCAAATGGGAGCGTGGACCTTTCGGCGTCATTAATCACTGCTGCCCAGGAGGCTCAGCCCGTCCCGCCACACCCCCTCTCATCTACACCGGAAGTGAGCTTCTCCCATTAGCAGTCGGGGCATCGGCTAAGCGGCATCACGAATAAACCATCTGGTGGGCTGTTGGAGTGTGGACACGAGGAGCACCCTGTCTCCCCAGTGAAGCTGGGTGACTTCCTTCCCCCCAGCATGGGCACCCAGGGAAGCCCTGATCCTGCAGCCTAAGGCGAGGCTGAGTCAGGAGCCTGACAGGCGGTCACCATGGGCTCTGCACACTCACCGGCGGTGTTTCACTCAGTCCCCTTCAGTGAGGTCCTCGGAGACCCTCTACACACACAGGATCCTTGGGCAGGCAAGGAGGACATCCAGCAGGCAGGACTTTGTGGGCGCCACTTTGAGCAAGGATTTAGCATCGCAGGAGGAGCGAGCTTTGGCTGCTCCAGTTCCTGAGGATGGAAACACATGGCCCTGGTTTCCGTGGAGGAGATAAGGCCACAGCCACACACAGCCCAAGGACACGCCAGAACTCAGGGACAAAGCTGTCTTCCTAACAGACTGGGTCTGGAACTGCAGGAGCCCAAGGCCGGGCTCTCTATCAGCAACCCCAGAACCCAGGGCAACCAACCTCTGTGTCTCCCAGACGCCACGAGCGGTCTGTGGCAGGGCTCTGATGATATTTAGGCTTCGAAGATCAAAGATTGGGCTAGGGAAATTTTGAATTAGACCGGATTTTCCTGGACATGGTGTAAACAGGAATAAGGTGTTGGTCTAAGAGCATGCAGCTCGACTGTATGTAACCTCAAGGCTGCAGGTCTGCTGCAGGGTGAGACACCCAGGGCCCCAGGCCGTGCCGACCTGAAGAACAGCCAGCCCTCAGCCTAGTAATGCACAGTTTGTAGCAAGAGTTAGAAAAGTAGAAAGAGGGAGATGGCAGCCGATTAAAATGAGCAGATGAACTCCTTAACATATACCTTAGGCGTCTGACACTTTGATAGGAAGAATCTGCCTTAGTGCTTAAAAGTGCCAAGCCTCATCCCCAGGGTATGGGGCGAGGAACAGAAAGTTCAAAGTGAATAATTACCTGTTATTGATGTATTATATTTTAAAACTCTGGCCGAGGATTAAAGGCCCTCTCAAGGCTGTTAAAAGCCCACAGTAAACAAGTCGTGTATCACAGAGGAGGGAGAGGAAGGAATTTCAGGATTTCCTCCATCACTCTGGAATCCTGCACAGGTACACATCATACGCGTACACATCACACAGGGGACCGACAGGCGTCAGGGAAAACCATTTAACACCCAGGAGTTTTGTCTGAGTCCTGGGGTCTCCCTCACTGAGCTTCACTGATTTTCCAAGGCTCTGTTCCATCACTATATGCCCGGCAACCGAGAGGCACATGGCCAGGTGGTGGGTTCGTTGAGCCTAATTTCTTTCCTTTTTGCAGTTCAATTAAAACATGAAATGGCTTGTGAGTTAAGTCACTAATGGCCCAGGAGACCTAGCACCTCTTCCCTGGGGACAGGCCCAGAGAAGGAACATTTTGCAAGGCTCCAAAGCCGTTGGCCACTGTCCCCACTCTGGGGGGCGGGCCTGCTGATCCTCCGTTTCCCCTCCCGCAGTATCTGTTTCTGTGATCTCTCAACTGAGAACTATTATCCTAATGAAAAACACTGCCAGGAAATCAGTCCAAGATAGACTTAATTTGATGTGGAAAAGAATTTCAGACACACGCGATGTCCATCGGAAATTATGATCAGCTTTAGCTTTCAAAACCCAGATCTGAAGATGCTACAGCACTTTGAAGGAAATGGGGAGGAGTGTTTTCTTGTCTTTGTTGTTTATGTCTTTTAAGGAAAAATGAAGAAGGAGGAGGAGGAGGAGGAAGAAGAGGAGGAGGAGGAGGTGGCGAGGAAGAAAGAGAAGCAGCGTGTCTTCCCGGTAGAAGGAGGGTTCTCACTGATGTCACCACATCCGCAGACAGCCAGTGCCCAGGGACCCAGCCTGATTCAAGCCCACTTTCCCCAACCCAGTCCCTTCTCCCACTCCCACTAGCTGCACCCAGGCTGCTCCAGCCCAAAGCCGCCCCTCTGTCTGCCCCCTCCAGCCCAAGCGACAGAACCCCAGATTTCTGCAGCACTGGGGCCTAACCAGCGCTGCTGTGGGTCCCACATTCCTAAACCAGATGCTCTCTCTGGCCCTGCATTGCCAGACCTCTCTCAGTGGCTCCCCAAGACCCAGCCCCAAGCTCCCTGGCCTGTCCTTCAGAGCTGAACCTCAGGGGCACAGGGCTGCAAGTGCACGTGGACCGTCACAGCCAATGATCCTTCTGCATTTGCGCTTTCTGTTGTGCTGAAATATGTACAGCCTCCAGTGTGCCACTGTGACCGTTTCCCGTGTGCAGCTCATGGTATTCATTACACCCTGGGGCTGGATGCCCATCACTGCTGTTTCCAAAACTCCTCGTCCCCTCCCTCAAATATATTGCTGTGTAGCCACGAAGCAGTGCCTGCCACTGCCTCTGCCTCTGGTCCCCAAAGCCTCTGGTCTACTGCCCAACCCTGTGGGTTGACCTCTTGGAGACACGTCGCACGAAGGATCACACGGCCCTGGTCCTCTCTCTCGGAACGCTCCTCCAGGGTTCACCCATGTTGAGGCACGCACTGGATTTCTGTTCCTGTTGACAGCCGGGTAAGGTCCTGAGCCAGGTGCCTGCCACAGGGGGACCCAGGGCTGCTCCTGCCTTTAGCTGTTGTGCATGACGCTGGGAGGAAAGCGGGTGCACACCCATCTGTTCCAGATCCCAATCCAGATCACTTGGGGAGTGGGGTCACTACGTCTTCCCTTTGTTTGTATTTGGTGGATAAATGAGTAAAGGAGCACTTCCCAGTGACAGCACGGGTCTGCAAAGACACCAAGGCACAGAGCGGGTGGTATAGCTTGGAGCCACCTAAAGCCTTTTGGAGTGGTGACACCACGTGAGCCAAAGACCAGGCTGGGGGCTGGAACAGAAGCAGCACACAGACCCACCCTCCGCCCCCTCCCAACACACCCTTACCCTGGAGACGGGCACGGATGCGCTCAGATGAAGAGGAGGCTGGGGGAATGGACAGCAATGGTACGTTTTTGTTCACGTCAAGCTGCGTGTTTATTTATCCACCCCTGTCTCCTCCAAACACATTGCTGCTACAGGAAATATTTGGGGGCTTTTGGAAAGCAGCAATGAACTTGTGCAAATCCTCCATTCACAGAGAGGAGTGCGGAGCAACCTGAAGAACTCTCACGTAGGAAGTCTGCCAAGTGGAGCGGACACACGGAAACGCAGGTCAGGGAAGAATAGCCAGCATCCTACAGGAAGTTCCCCGCAGGGAAGTGCCCAGGGCTGAGTCAGGGCGCTCTCTGCTGACCCACAACGCTTGCACAAGCAGAGGTTGTTGTAATGGCAGATGCCAGCATTTAAAAGGCACAGCCTGGAGGTTGCCTGCCAGCTCGCAGCCTCATCAAAGACTTCTATGCAGCACCTTTTCATGTCCTCTAAGTGGCAGGGCTGCCTGCTCTGTCCGAATGTCACCCACATGATGCTAACTTGTGCTGCTAAGGCTCATCCTGCCTTTGAAGAGCACCTGGCAAAGCTAAGGAACCTGGGCTCTGTCCCAGAACAATGTATTTCCAGCCTGGAGCCAGGGAGGAGGCACAAGGGTGGCTGTCTCTGACCAATGCCCCCAGCCCCTACCTGTTTTCTGGACAAGCCTGGGTTTGGCCCTAGCCAGCACCCTTCTGGTGTCCTTGAGGAGGGGACAGGCATTTTTACTACATGTAAAAGCAGGCTTTGCTTTGTACACCAAGGAGTCTCTGCCCCGGATGCTATGTGATCTCTGACCCTGATCCTTCGCTTTCAGAAGCTGCACTCACAGCTGTAAGAAATCCCAGTCCTGGAGCATCTTGCTGCTTGTGGCATTTTCCACAGACATCTGCCGTAAAACTTACATCCAAGTCTCAGTTTCCATCTTCGGGACCATCATGCATTTTCATCAGGCTTTTTGTTTGGTTTCTTACTCAGCGCTTTGTTTAAACAACAAATCTTTTCAACGTGCACTGTGTGCAAGGGTGAGGGATTGGAATGAGGCTTCTTGGGCTTAGCCCCTTTCATCAACAACACCAAATGTCACCCCGGAGCTTCTTAGGCATTGCTGAGCCATGTGTTTGCGATCGCAGTTGCTCTCTGAGCCTGGCCAGCATATGTTTTTGGCTTTGGAATTCAATTTCAGAAAGCTTAAGGAGGCACAGCAAAGGCTGGGAAGGAATTTGAATGGGATTAGCTAATTTGGGATCTGTAGGGGCCAGATAACCATCCACCCATCTGTGTGTGCCAGGATGTTCATTTGCACGCACATACAATCACTCACTTTCTTCTGGGCCTCTGAGGAAAGTATGTGAACTGGGAGGGGCCAAGTCCACCGTCTGTGTACCCAGCGGGTGTTGCACAGGGTGTGTCCCCACGGCAAGACCTGGGCATGTCCAGATGGTGAATGGGACGGGTCCGGTGGGGCTCTACTGAGTCTGCTTTTTAATTGACCCTAGAAGCTTGATAAATTGCTCCCCACTTGTGCTGTATCTTCACATCGTCCAGTATCTGGGGGGACCCTGGAAGAACAATGTCCTGCTCATCCCATAGAAATAGCTGCGTGCCATCACAGGGACAGAATGTCCAGAGGCTGGGTGTCTCCACTGTCTCCCTCCAAGGGAGCCTTTCCTAGAGTAATTTCAAAAGTCAGACAAAGAACTGATGCAGGTTACTAGGTGCGGTGAGAGCGCACTGCTGCACCAAAGTCTATGGTAGAGCTGGGAAATGGCAGAGAGCTCTCCCCAGGCTGGCTCCAGTCTGGGTTCTCATCCAGTGACAAGCTCTGCCACTGTGCCACTCCTGACGCCCAGCACCTCTCCCCCGGGACCCAGAAGATGAGACTGAATCAGGGATTCATTGCCTCCAGTCCAGCCTGAACTATTCGTCTTACAGATGAAGAAGTTTTGGTCCAAAGATACTAAGTGACTCTCCTAGGAGCATGCAGGTCCAAAGGCAGATACATGGATTTTGTTATGGTTTGTGTCTGGATGTCCCCCAAAGCCTCAGGGAGTCATCAGGCTCTTTCGGTGATGGCTGAATCTAGAGTGTGTGATGCTGGGTTAAGGGTGTGTGATTAGTGAATCAGTCCACTGACTGTTTTGGCCCAGGTCTGGCTGGGGTTAAGGGTGTGAGTGCTGCGCCTGCTCTAGGGCAGGTAGCCTGCATGCAACATGAGGGACACAGACTTGTCTTTCTCGTTGCTTCTGCTGCCTTGCGGGCGCCATGAACTGTTCTCTGCCCAGCCTCCCTGCCTTGGTGCCAGCCGATTATGGACTGACACCACTGCAAACTGTAAGCTAAGTAAACCTTCTCTCCTTTAACTTGGGGTGTTCGCTATTATTTCCCAGCAATGAGAAAAGTAACTAAGACAATCTCTGTTCCAAAAGCACAGTGGTCCGTATGTAACAAGTTTCTCACCAGCATTTAAACTTTAAAAAGTCCCCTTAGCCCACAAAGGTAGCCACATTTAATGATGATTAACTAATTTTCTAAACATTCCAATTTAAGAATCTCTGCAAATAAGACCTTGTAAAGGCCCATAGGGTCTTGAGATTTTGTTTTTGTTCTTCTGAATGTTGTTTTGAGTCCAGATAACAAATATTCCCAAATTCATCAAAGACGTCTGCTTGTACTACTGTCCCAGCATCGTGAACACACAGTTAGGGATCAAAAGTCAAAGCTAGGTAACTCGTGGCCTTTGGAGACACAGACAGTTTCCAAGAGCCTGCCCTGGGTGCTTTCTGCTGACTGTGCAGTGGTGAGGGCCGAGCTGCCTCTGTGGCACATGTCAGGAGCTTCACGTCACCGTGCCACACCCAAGAGACATTGCTGGAGTCCCTAGGTAACGTCCTTCCAACTTAGACCTCCCATGCCGGTCCATGGGGCTTGTGATGTCAGATGGATCTATCTGGGCTAATAATTCGCCCTGTGTAGAACGGAGACCACTGAATGTTTGGGTCACTGGGACTAACGCTCTTGGTCTGGCACTCCCAAGGAAGGCCCCAGTGCCTGCCTGCCAGCTAGGTGGTGAGCAAAGGTGGCCTCGCTGCTGCCGTGCTGCCCAGAGAGTGGCTTGATTTGCAGTTTCTGCCTCAGGAACCGAGTCATTATCTCCTCCCTGCCAGGCTCAGGGCATTAGCAAATCCCATTTGTCATAAAAATAAACCTCTATGAAATGGGCGAGGGGTAGTTAGAGAAATAAAGGTCCTGAAGAGGGATCACTGACTCAAATTCCTACTACCTGCACAGGTAGCTGAGTCAGAGCCAGAGCCAGACCCAGGCTTGCTAGTGAAGTAGACTTCCTGCCTATCAGGGCATCTTTCACTGGATCTGTGCAGCCCTGAACCCCTGCTGCAGTTTGAATCTGAAGTGGCCCACAAGGACTTGTGTGCCAAAGGCTTTCTTACCAGAGTGGTGCCAGTGGGAGGGGTGGCACATTGGGAGGTGGGGCCTCATGGGAGGTCTTTAGGTCATCGGGTTCATGCCTTCAAAGGATTCCAGTTCCTCCTTCTTGTTCTTTTCTGCATCCTGGCAGGATAGGCAGTTTTCCTCTGCCATGGTGTGCCCCTACCAGCCCAAAGGAGCAGGACCAACTGACATTGGACTGGACCCTCTGAGACCACAAAGCAAAATAAACCTTTCCTCTTATAAGGTGACTAGATCAGGGGTTTTGTTGTTGTTGTTGTTTGTGTGTGTGGTGATGGAAACCAACTAGCACAACCACGATATGCCCGATACTCAGAGAATCTAAGTCTACACATATCCGGTAAGAACGAAGTGCCTAGACGCTGCCCTTCCAGTAGGAATGGGGCCCCTGATGAGGACCTTTGGAAAGAAATCTATTTCCATATTAGGAAAGGGTCCCGTAAGTCAGGTATTGTATGTCACTTCTGTGTGTACTCCCCAGCCTTCTGTCACAAAGTCAACTGCGTGCCTTGAGACAGCAGAAATTTATGCTCACAATTCTGGAAGCAACAGTTTGGAATCAAGATGTCAGCAACCACACTCCTCCTGAGGATTCCAGGGGAAATTGTTCCCTTGGTGCTCCGCCTGTGGTGCTGGACCTCAGGTGCTCCTTGGATTGTGCCTGCGTAGTCCCAGCCTCGCCCTCCGTTGTCACCTGCTGCTCTTCTTACTTCACGTCTCTGGCCCCTCCTCTTCTTAGGAAGACATTAACCACTGGACTTGGGGCCCACTCTACCGTAGATTAGATTCATCTTAATCGCATGTCCAAGGGTGTTGTCTCCAGATAAGGTAACATCCTCAGGACCCAGGTGCAGGTGAACTTGGAACAGATGGCCCCCCACATATTCCCCTGAATCTTCTTACTGCCTACTTGTCATAGACATAAACCCCTATGCAATGGGAGAGGGGTGCTAGAGAAATAAAGGTCCTGAAGAGGGATCAACAGCTGAACTTCCTGCCACCTGCACAAGTGGATGAGTCAGAGCCTGAGCTAGGGAAACAGGCATCCTACCCACCATGCTGCTTTTAACCACACAGTGGCTCGCTTTAGACTCATAGTGATTGCGTGGGTTCTATTCCCACCTGTGAGGTGCTAAATTTTCTTCTTGCTGGGATGGAATCCAAGCATCAGTGCTTTTTCAAGCTTCCCAGGTGATTGTCACAGCTGTGGACCGATGGTTCACATGGTTAGGTGACGTTACCCACTCATCCAGATCCCAGGAGAGCTACAGTCTCTGCCCTCCTGACCCAGGCTCATGCTCAATGAGGACCCCCATCTGTTTAGTCCACAGAGATTTTGCAAAGGAAACCATCACCATCCTAACTGTTTTGCCTTAAAAACCACAGGACTCTACAGGGGAGGTTGGGAAAACATTGGCCAAAGGTAACAAAATTTTGGTTAGACGGGAGAATAAGTTTAGAGCTCTGTTCTGCAACATGGTGAATATAGTTAATTATGAGGTGGTATAGTCTTAAAACTGCTTAAAAAAACAATGCTAAGTGCTCCCCTGTAACAAAAAGGTAAGTATATTAGGAAAAGCGTATGTTAATTCACTCAATGTAGCTATTCCATAAGGCACATATTTCCAAAGAACATGTTGCATACCATAAATAATTGCAAACTGTATCATCAATAATTAAAATTATTTTTAAGGGCACTGTACCCTCACCGTCACCGTCACAGGTAGGCACAGTCTTGCTTAGCCTGGACCTGTCCCATGAAGCATTGCTTTCCTTTGGGTATCTACTCTAAAGTGGCCCTAAAATGCCCCATGGGCTGGCTGGGGGCAGGGCGCACACCTCCTGGCAGGCTGACACCTCTCACCCTGTAGGAGCCTCACTCCCACACCTCAGGAGTGCCGTAACCAGAAGGCGCACGGCCCCTCTTACTCTCCCTGCTCCTCCAGAGGCCCGGGTGCACCCTGGAAGGGGGCAGACCCCATGGGCATCAAGCCTGGAGCCCACGCTCTCTGTCTCTTACGACACCTGCACAGTGTGGTGTCAGCCCCTTCTTTAGCGTCACCTGGCCCGGGAGCCCCACCTTCTGCCTGTCTTAGTCATTTTCCCCCTGCTGGGACAAAATCCCTGACACCCACCATTTAAAGGAGAGGTTTACTTTGAAGGTTTCAGTCCCAGTCAGGAGGCCCGAACACTGGGACCACCTGCAGGAGGGGCCTGGCGGAGGAGAGCCGCTCACCTCACGGCAGCCAGGAAGCGGAGGAGGGGAGGACATGCACCCTTCCAGGTCACGGCCACAGTGTCCTGCTTCTTCCTACAGGCCCCGCCTCGCACAGCAAGTCCGCTCTGTCCCCCACACTCACCCACTCCACAAGCCCTGTCTCTGAGCACGTGAGAGTTTTGGGGTTTGCTCTTGATCTGAACCGCAACACTGCCTCTCCCAGTGTTTGCCCAGCACCCCCACCCCAATCTCGTGGCCATAAACACATGCAGATGCAGCAATGGGCGTGCGTCTACTATGGGCGGGGCTACCACAGCTCACCCAGGACGGAATCCTAGGCGGCTTCCAAAACCAGGAACACAACGCTTTCACTTTGTAATTAAGCTTTCCGAATAAAACACATCGCTGTGTATGGCAGCCCTGGATACTCACAGGCCAAGGTCTCCCTGGAAATTCCCCAGATTTCTTCCTAGAATAGCGCCTCACTGCACCGGGCGGCAGGGCCAATGGTGTGTGCAGGAGTGGGAAGGCGTCTCCTGCCACTGCCTAGTGAAGAATCAGCCACAAGGAGGGCCCTCGGTGTCACCCGGGGCTGGCACACTGCAGCTAAGGATTCCCGGCTCTCTTCCTGGTATTATCAAAATACAAGAAAGCAACCGTCGATATTGATAGCCTTGTGGCCATCATGGAAAATTCATTCCTCAGGAGCCGATGGAGCAGCGAGGTGACCGTGGGTGATTCTCTGGGTGCCCCCCACGTCCCCACCCCTCGCCCTTTCTGCCCCTCTCTCCCCCTCTCTCCCCCAAGTCTCTGGTTGTTACTCTCCTTTCAAGTGCTCTGCTTGGGGCATTGCTAGCCGCAGTGCTCCTGGAGAGCTGTGTGTAAAGCACAGGAAGCTGCAGACACCTGGGAGGAGCGACGCAGCCTTGCCTGGTGCCGCCCAAGGCTGTTACTGAAAGCTTTCTGGTTGCTCCCACCTGTACCCAGGGCAGGGAGGCCCGCAGGGACAGGGACAGAGGACAGAGTCCGTGGTGGCTGTGGGTAGGGGCTGTCGCTTCTGCAAGGGAGCAGTGTATCCGGCCATCGGCTGCCATCAGCAGACAGCGGGTCCTGGGGACCAAGAGTCGTCTGGCCAGTACCCTCCAGCGTTTGGCAGAGCGGTGCTCAGCAGAAACCCGGGAGCAGGGGGCTGGGAGGGGGCTGGACTGCGGCCGGCGACCTGGTCATCAGCCAGCCCTGAGGTCAGCTGTGTGGGGGTGTTCTATATCCCGTGCCTCAGTGCCGCATGTAACAGGGAAAGATTCCAATTAAAGACCCGAGTCCCTTCTAGAATCCAAGCACATGGAATGCTAAGACAGAGGACTTGCTGAGGCAGGGCCCATTCGGCCCAGCAGGCAGCCGTGCGGGGCCTCTGTTCCGGCCACTTCACTCCGACCTGGGACGTGGGTTAGCACCTGCGCTCTCAGTGACTCACGGATGGGTGCTGGACTGAGTACTTCTCAGTCAGTGCCCCTCGGGCCCATGCTTACCCACCCCAGCCTGTATTTCAGCCTGCGTTCTGTTCCTGATCGCCATTTACCTTCTTAGAATTAGGTTGCGTGATGACTTGTGTCTAGACGCCCCCAAAGCCACCTGCGGGCACAGGTGAGGCTCTTCAGGGGCCGCTGGATCCACAGCATGTGGTGCTGGGACGAAGGGGCGTGGTTTCTAAATTAGCCCACTGACTGGTTTGGCCTAGTTCTGGGGAGGATTGAGGCTGCCCCATCCTGGGGGTGAGTGCTGCCCGCCCCAGGGTAGGCATCCTGGGTGAGATATAAGGGACGCAAAGACGGTCGCTGTCACTGCTTGTCACTCGTTGCTTGCTGACTTCCGCCTGCCGGCCCTGCGACGCCCCTCCGCCACGCCACCCTCCCTTGGAGCCAGCCAGTTATGAACCGAAACTTCTATAAACTGTGACCTAAATAAACCTCTCCTCCTTTAACTTTGGGCGTTGGGTATCTTGTCTCAGTTGCCTTCCAGGAGCTAAACTGGAAACAAACGTCTGCTGCCCACGTGGGGAGGCAGGGAGAGTTTCCCCCATGGCGCGGCTCCTGGGGCAGGGCCATGTCACCCGCTCCCCTCTGCCCTGCCCGGGAGGCCAGGCTGGGGACTCTCCTGCTCCCCGGCCCCTGTGCTTCCTGGAAGCAGAGGACGTCAGACAGCAGTCTTCCCTGGGAGCACCAGGGCCTGGGATCATCTGGGCAGGAGCCCTCGGAGCAACACCTGACTGCCCTTGGCTGTCCCGAGAGCAAGAAACAACCGGTTTCCACTGACCTCTCGGACGACAGTGTCATCACAGCAGCAGAACCTGCCCCATGCTGACTGCTCCTATCCTCCAGGACAGAGAAAGTGCCAAGGACAGCGGCCCCCGTGCCACCGAGAGACAGTACAGCCCGGGCAAAGGCTGCCAGGGGGCGGAGGGACAGGGTGGCAGTAGCCGATTTTAGTTTCCCGGAATCCCTGAGCCTTCAGGCCCCAGTGGCCCTGTTTCCTTTCTGGCAAGGCCGGTGCCCGGCATAGCCTTGGGGATGAGAGGCCTGATTCTGTCGGATGAGACGACTTGAGTAGAAACATTACTGTGCATACAATAATACGCAAGGTGTGGATTATTGTTACTCTCCTATGCCTGTTTTGAAACTGCTTTACTGTTATTTCTTACTTCATTCTGTTTAAAATTTTCAAAAATAGATAAATTAATAACATACGGAGTAAGGACACACTGCAGAAAATCGAAGTGGGGGAGGAGAGTGAGGCGTGTTCAGGGGACAGGGCTGCTGCCACTTCCTGCGCGCTGTGGGGAGGGGGATCTTGGCTAGACGACACTCGAGCAGGTGGCTGAGTGATGAGGGCGTGGCTCTGAGGATTTCCACAGAGCGAAGACAGGGTGTGGCCCCAGGGACTTGGGGTAGAGCAAGCTCGCCTGGCCAGCACTGCTGCCTTGGCCTGCACCCCAAGCGCCCCACGTGTCCATGGGTTGAAGGCTTGGTCACCACCCATGGTGCTCTCGGGAGAGGACTTCTGCCCAGCAGGGTAGCAAGACTCGTGTGGCATCATTCAAGCACAGGGCTCAAGGGCCTGACCGGCCACCTGCCTGGGCCCAGCTCCCTCTGGCCCGGCCCTCCCTGACCACAGGTGTGGAGCACTGGTTTTCTCCCTGCTGGTGTCAGGGGCACCCAGAGAGATTTGTTAAATCTTGATGCCCAGGTCACCGTCCAGACCAACGCCTCAGCAGCCTGGAGCGGAGACCGGTTGTCGGGTGTCCTACGAGCAGTGGGGGAGACGGCAGGGAGCTGAGGGTGACGCTCGCAGCCAGCAGGAGCCACATCCATGGGGCAGGCCAGGGGCACTAGTTCCTGTCACTGCCATGGGCTCTGCCACCCATCGGAGTCGATGAACTAGACAAGGCACACATCGCCCAGTGCTGCGACAGCCAGGGAGAAGTCACCGTGCCTGTTCACTTTTCTCGGTCCACGCCTGCAGTTCATCACAGTGCCCTCCCTGTGGGGAGCTGACGCGCACACACGGCACGTCTTGATTCTCCTTTCATCCCTCTCCACCCCCCACCTCTTGGTCCTCTTCCCACTTACAGAAGATCTGTCTCCGTTTCCTATCAGCTATCTCTTATTAGGATCTTTAATTTATTTATTCATTGGTGAAATTTATCATCTGAGCGCACACCGGCTAATGAAGGCCGGCGACCTGCAGTGCAGCCATGCAGTCACAGGGGCCCAGGGGCCGGTGAGGTCTCGGAGACGCCCTGGCCCGTGGATCAGTTCCACGTGCAGGGTCTCCGAGGAGGTGACAGTGGCTGGTGGGCATGGGTTTCCCGCCTGCTGTGTATCATCCAGAAAACATGGAGTGACTAGTCCCGGCTGTAACAGAAAATCATGTCACACGGGGAGATGAAAGAGAAAGGGGGGAGAGTGGGGCTTTGGGGTGACGGCTTCTGCTTTAGCTGCAGCAGGGGAAGGCCAGGGACTCTCCTTCCCATGGCACCGGCCCTCCCGGGAGCCTGGCGGCAGACCCAGCTCCAAGCGAGCCCGGCTCTGCAGACGCTGCCCTGTTCTCACGGCCTTGGCACTTCACCGGGTTTTCCAAGGTGCTCATCAAACGTGCACCCTGGCAGTCTGGCCCTGGGCAGGTCGTTTTCTGACATGGAACCCAGTCCTGCTGTCACCTGTCCTATTCTTCACTGAACGGTGCAGGAGTCATTAGCAGGCAGCTCCATGGGAAGAAGGAGGTCCTTGGGGTCTCAATGGGTCACTAGGGCCCTGTCCTTCCTCTTCCTGGGCCTTGCAATCCCAACCTGAAAACATAAGCCCAAACAACCTTTCTTTCTTTTCTGCTGATGTATCTTGGGTGTTTGTTACAGTAATGGAAAGCCGGAAAGGGCAGCAGACCAGTCAGCCCACAGGAGAGGGACCTCCCGACCCCATCAAGGGACAGTGACCACCTGCACCTAACCGCTGTCCCTCAGCGGGTGGCTCTGTCTGTCACACTGCCCTTACCCCAGAGCACAGTTTCTTAAGAGCCAGGACCAGAGCCCCTGCCCCCACCCCAGGAGCTCTGGGAGCCCAGAGAGGCCTCGGGGTTTGCAGGGCGGCAGCGTCCCAGGCCCCAGTACCTCTCCCATCAAGGCCCCTACCCCACCCCACAGTGGGTCTGGCTCTGAGTTTGGAAAGAGCAGGTGAGCTTGGCTCCCGGGATGTCGCGCTGTGGCCTGCAGGCTTGTGGAATGTGATGGTTTCTGTTTGGGATGAAATGGGGAGAATTTCAAGGTGTTCGGAGGTTCCCCTCAGAACTAAGTACTGAGGAGGAAAATGAACACATGCAGAGGGTGGGCAGGTACACGAAAACATGCCCCGTGCCCTGTGTCACCAGGGAAACGCAACCTAAACTGAAGCCAAACGTCATGCACCCCTGTCGACTCGGCCAACACCCAGCTCAGCCACACCCAGGGCTGCAGGACCCAGGGCTGCAGGCAGTCTCTTGGGCTCCCAGAGCACTGCCGTGGCCACACGGGGTCAGCATGGTGGCTCCTGTGAGACTGAACAACCTCTTTCCCGCTGACCTGGCAGCCCCCCTCCTTGGTGTGGACCCTGAAGAACTGAAAACATAGACCACAAAAACCAGCTCATAGACCTTTCTAGCACAGCAGAAAATGCCCCCTCCCTGGTATACTTCAGTTTCTGTTGTTGCCCAGGTAACCTGCACTTTACTTCAGCTCCTGTTACAGTTCCTATTACTCCTGTTCCTTAGAAACGGCGGATCACTGTGATGCGGATTGTAAGAACCAATCAAAGACAGCCAAGTACTCTGTCTCTGTACTTCCCCTTTGCAACCCCGTGAAAATCTCCCTCCCTGAGCCTTTGGGGCCTGACATTTTGGGAATGAATCCCAATCGGTGCCCGTTGATGTTAAATGAATCTGCCTCCAAATCCTGAGGGATGTTTCAGTGCTTCTGTTTGCTGCTGCACTAGCGGCTTTCTCCACAGTAGAAGCAGAGCGTGCTCTTCTGTAGGTGAAGGCATAAACCGTGTCCCAGGGTTTGCAGTACAGGGGACAGCAGTGTCCCAGGCCCCAGGTAATGAAAGCAATGTAGAGCTGATTTAACATCTCCAGGAGGATGTGCACGGTTGCAGGTTGTTGTAATCAGGGTTTGCAAGGGAATAAATGTACTGTGGGACACATAATTTATAGGATTATTCCTTCATCTGCAAGTACTCTCATCCCTCTGCCTTGCGGAAAGATGGGGACCGGCCTATTTCTGGAAACTCCACAGGCTCCCAGGGGCCAAAATCTAGGTCCATGCCTGTCCCCGCTGCCCAGAGGTTCACCCTGTACTGTGTCTCAGTGTCCCTGGTGGTGAGAGGGGCCGCCTTCTCAAAGAACCAAAGCACGCACGGCCAGGGCTTGGGTGGCAGTGGAACCAGGCCGGTGGTGCGGAACATGGGGGCCATTGCAGGAGTGCCCTTCCTCCTGTGGTAGTGACACGGTGTCCCCAAGAGGTCTCTCCACATTCACAGGGTCCACATTCACCTACTGTGTCAACCAACTGCAGGTCAAAAGTATTCAGAAAATAAAAACTGTATCTGCGTTAACCATGTACGGGGATTTTTTCTTATCATATTTCCTAAATAACATCATGTACCAACCATACCCATACCACTTCCCATGCATCCGGGTTTGGTTTTGTTTTGTTTTGCAATATTGAGGATTGAACGCAGGGCCTTCGCACTGAGCTACATCTCAGTCCTTTCTTGTTCTGAGACAGGATCTTTCTATGTCACTGAACTGCCCAAACTGAGCTCCAACTTGCAATCCTCCTCCTCAGCCTCCCAGAGTGCCGGGATTACAGGCTTGCGCCACGGTGCCCAACCCGTACCAGGTAACGAAAGCAACGTAGAGCTGATTTAACATCTGCGAGAGGATGCAGGTCGTTGTAGTCAGGGTTTGCAAGGGAATAAATGTAATGCAGAACATATAATTTATAGGATTATTTTACAATATTCACCCAAAAAGTCAAACGCAGAGGTGTACAAGAGATCTGTCCATGCACCAAAGACCCAAAGAATCCAGCTGAGGGCCTAAAGCCCATGGCAATGTCCTGCATGAGTCCAGCTGGAGGCCTAAAGCCCACAACAATCTCTGATGCAAGTCTGTACCAAGGATCTGTACTGGGAAGGCCCAAAGGTCAGCAGTGGAAGCTAGAAAGTCTGTGCCAGCGGCATGAAGGGCCTGACTGGAGCCAGGATGCGACGCTCAAGCCAAGGACCAGAGCTCCCCGAAGAGAACCACAGCCGTCCTCAGAGACAGCGAGGACCTGAGCTCCTCCAATGATAATAACCAAGTTCACATCAGGAAAACCAGCGCAACAAACTTCTCCAGGAGAACCACCAGCACCATTGTTCCCTCCAGTTCTGTTTTGATGCTGCTGGCAGCAGTCCTCAGGTGGCCTTCACACCCGGCACCACACTGACTCAGTTCAGCTGGGTGTTACAAGTTGACCATTAGTTAGTTAATCCACTGCACAATGAAATTCTGTGTGTTTTACATGCACATCCGTGGAGTTGGTGTCTGAAGGGCCCTGGACCCAGCCCCCTTAGGATGGCTGCTGCAGTGCTAACTGGAGAGGAAGAGGGGCCCAGGGCTGAGTTGCTGCAGCCCTGACCACTGCCACCCAGCTCTGTCCACCTCTGCCCACCCCACCCTCCCAGCCCCTCTCCGATCCCTCCTACAGGACTGGAACCCAGAAAACAGCCCCAGCATGGCCGTGGTGCGAAACTGAGTAGAGCCACACGGGACTCGCACCATGTCCCATGGGCCAGCTGGCCACAGTGCCTCCTAGGAGGCGTGCTGACCACAGCTGTCCCATGATGCACATGCCAAGGAAATGCATGAGCAATGCGTGTCTAAACGTGAACACCGAGTCTGGGTTAGCGCGGTCTACCACAGCCTGCTCCACACCAGCTCTTAGGAAACTTGCTAGGGACATGTGTATGGGAAGAAAGTTACCCTGGCCCCCCACCACTCAGCAAGTCTTGCCCCAGCACACACTTCTAAGATCCACAAACTGAGATTCCTCCTTTGTCACCCATCTGTGGACAGGCCTTCAAAGGAAAAGGCCTTTTCATATTCGAAAGTGTGGCTTTAAATTACTAAATCAAAGACACTACCGAGGACCTGGGGGGGTTGCTTGTGGGATTTGCACAACGCAGTGGCTGCCCCGCCCCTCAGTGGCCCTGTCTCAAGCACAGATCAAAGGCAGCAAACACCAGGTGTTGCCCCTAAAAGAAAGCAGGGATCCCCGTGCTTTGATGACGCTGGGTGAGAAAACCTGGGCTGTCCTTCTGTGCACATGTGCCATGCACACCCACACCAAGATGAGTGAAACCTGCGCAGAGGGGCGAAAACACTGTGATCTCTGTTACGAATAGCAAAGGGACTCTGACATCAGGAGTCGGCCCGGGCCGGGTGGCCGTGACCTCCGCCAGGCGACCACAGTGTCCGACAGCAGTGATTAATGCAGCTGGAGCTCTGCTGCAGAGGGGAGCACCAGACCGGGCAGAGCCCGAAACGGTTCAGACTGGTTACAGAAAAGACACGCCACCACGGGTCCCCCCGAAGTCCTCTCCCTCATCCCAAACACATTTATCCTGCGTTCTTACCACTTTCTGGAGCAGATCCGGAAGTCCTCTTTCATGTCTTTATGAGATGTGGTCAAAAACATGGTGAATGCTGCTGCTGAGTGCCATCCAATAGAAAGGCAGGCTCGCAAAAACACGATGGTGCGTCCTCGTTTGCCTCATTCGCCAGATCTGGTATAGTAAGACTGCTGGCTCTTCCCCAAAGTCCAAATGGACATGAAAGGGAAACATTCTGAATCAATTCAGGACATTGAGGCGGCCAGGACAGCACAGCTAAAGACTCTCAGGAAAGAGGACATTGTAGTCAGGGGTTACAAGGAGAACAACTGCATACAGGACACAGAGTTTATAATACTGTTTTATGATGGTCACCCAGACTTAAACACAAGAAAGTACAGGAAAATCTGTCCACAACAGTAAGAGCCAGGATATTCAGCCACGGGCCTGGATCCCACAGGAATGTCCTGCATGAGTCCAGGTAGAGATCCAGAATACATGACAATGCCTCCCACAAACCCAACTGGAAATCTAAGAGCCCACAATAAGGACTCATGCCAGTCTGTTTTACGGTTCTGTGCCGGGAAGGCCAAAGGTCAGCGGTGGAACTAGAAAGTCTATGCCAGCGGGGTGAAGGAGTTGTGCAGTAGGTTGAGGGTTCTACACTGGAGCCAAGAAGTCACGCTCAAAATAAGGAGCAGGGCTGCCCTGAAGAGCACCGCAGCCATCCCCAGAGACAGTGGGGTCCTGAGCTCCTCCGACGATGAGAACAGTCAAGTACATGCCAGGAAGCCAGCGTGACAAGCTTCTCCTGGAGATTAAACGGCACACATCTTCCCCTCCGGAGTCAGGAAGTGATGCTCAATGTGAGGAGCAGAGCTCCCGCTAAGTGAACCACAGCCACTCTCAGCGATGAGGTCCTGAGCTTCTCTGATGATGATGGCTGAATCCGTATTGGGGAAGCCAGCATGACAAGCTCCTCCAGGAGAACCAACGACTTAAAACACCAACACTTAGGAGAACCCACAATGCCTCGCTCTTCTTCTCCATGTCTCTATTTACACTGGCGACTTTCCTCAGGTGGGCCGTCTACACTCAGCACCATGGTGATGTAATTCAGCTGATGTTAAGTTGACCACCAATTTTTAAACTATAACAGAGGACTCCAGAGCTGCTGTGAAAAGTGGTGAGAATAATGGCATAGGTGTGTTTGAAGTGAAAGGAATAATTTGAGGGGGATTGACGGTAATGTGTCTTTTATTATAGTCAATTATTTTCAATTAAGCTGTCGCCATCTTTTAGATCCCACAGCCAGTGGACCCCAGGGAATGCCCGTGGGGTTCTGTGGCCGCCTCACTGCATTTCCTCCCGGCTCCAGTCATCACAGCAACCCTCCTGGCAGTGTTGAGGGTCCCAGTAGAGTACAGTGGCCCAGTTTCCTGCTTTTCTCTACGGCAGGGGGCCCCGGCCCCCGGCCCGGGACTGGTACCAGTCTGTGACCTGTTAGGACCTGGGTTCCCAGCAGAGGAGAACGGTGGGCCAGTGAGGGAGGCTTTGTCCGTATTTACAGCTGGCCCCGTTACTGGAATCATCACGTGTTCCCTCCTGTCAGACGCGCATGGCGTTAGAGTCTTATCAGAGCACAGACCCTACTGTGACCCACACCGGTGGGATGCGGGGTCCACACGTCAGAATCCAGTGCCTGGCGATTGGAGGTAGAGCTGAGGCAGAGACATAAGCACTGGGGAGTGTAGTCATTCATATCACAAATGCACGCTAATGAAAAAAGAAACTTCAAAACAATATTTCCTTTCTCTGGTCTGTGGAAAAATCATCTTCTGACAATTCTGATCTGAGAGATAACATGGAGAAAGTAACCAGGACCGAGGGGCCAGCTGGGTTCGGGGAGGGGTGTGGAAAATCCACCCAGTGGGCAGGGATGTCGCACCTCGTCCTTCTGTGGACAGGTGACTCCAAGTCCTGAAATTACCTGGAGGTAACACGTCACCTGCCAACCTTGTTGTTCCCAGGCCACCCCCTCCTGCGGGCCTCTGTGACAGAGGCCAATGTAAGGCCGCTCAGCGCAACCGGGGAGCGGACGGAGAGAGAGACCGTGCTGTGCCGCTGGGCACCCAGATGGCGCAGGGTCTCGGGCGGGTGGGGTAGGCAGACACGGTAGAAGGCGGCAGAGGCCTGGGTGTCACCTGAGGGACTTGGGTGCAAACCTGACTGTACCTTTGCGTCTCTGTCGTCCTGCACCAAACCCTTCCCATCTGAGCAGCTTCCCCACTCCCGCGGGAGCCTCCGCCGTCTTTCTGAACTGAGCACCACAGCTGAACAGAGCTGCCAGGCTGCGGTTTAGACTCCCCGCTCGGGCTAGAACGGAGGCATGTAGATAGTGGAGACACCAGGGACAGGTCAGGAGGGCAGGAGAGCCACGGGACAGGAGGCCATGGCACAAGGGAACCTCTGACAGGAGACAGTGGCTTGTTGTGGTCTAGTACTGGTGAGCAGACACCCAACCAGAACTGTGTTAGCACAGGAAGCCCTGAGGTTCAGCATCCAACGGGACACTGGTAAGGGGAAGAGAGGGCTGGCCTGCCCCCGATGGCCAGCGGGGAGCACGAGGACCCAAGGAGAGGAGCCCGGAAGTAAAGGTGCAGAACGAGGGACCAAAGGACCCAGCGGCTGGCTGAGCCCAGGGGTTGGGAGACACCTGTCACAGACAGGCTCGGTAAGGATACCTCGGGAGCCGACGGGAGGGACGAGGCTAGACGGGGGCCGGGGCCCCCACACAGGGAGGAAAGGGGGACAGACGTCCAGGAGCCCGCAGCCCACCCCAGGGACAAACAGCTAAGATAAAGCAAGAGACACAAGTGGTCCAGCAGCCGCTGAAAAGAAAATCAAAGCATCTGAGATCCACTTTAATACACATCTGATTCAACCCCAAACGCCCAAAACTATGATTTTGAATCAGTATAAAACACATTGGGATATTTTTCATTCCTTTCCTGGACCCAAACCTGGAAACTCTGTGTGTATCTTACACTTAGTACATCTCAATTCAGACACCCAGCCTACATCCAAAACGCTTGACCCATGTTCGACATCGTAAAACTCACTGCTGAGAAACCAGAGTCACACACCCAGGGGATTACACTCCCACTGACAAGGTTTTCAAGAACCAAAGCAACTTATCTGCTTTTAATTTTAGAACAGTTCACATTAAACTAACAGTTTCATTCCTGGGGTTCATAGCGACATTTCAAGGCTGGAGAAGGAACTGGGCTGCAGTGCTGGGCACCCAAGGGAGACCCCGAGTGGGAGGGTCACCCCGGTCACAGCTCACGACGGAGTTGTGCTGTGCTGGCTGTGCGCCTGGGAGCCTTGGCTCAGGGGCCCACGGTGCCTGCGGGGCAGCTGCCTAGCGGGCAGTGGAGACCCCTAAGATGGAGGGGCCTGCCGCCATGGGCACAGCCCCGCAGCGGAGGGCTGGGGTTAGGGCTGGAGGGAAAGTGAGGAATGGTTGCTAACACGTTTCTCGCACACTGACTCTATCAGGAAGAAGAGAGTGGTGTGGGCGCACAGGGAACGAAGACTCCCAGGAGGACTTCGTGGGAGACACGAGTGCGTGGGCTACCGGCAGGGCCCAGCAAAGGCCCAGGACTGAGACCCCGAGCGGGGACAGTCACAGTGTGAGCTCTGTTTCTCCGCAATCCCTGTTTAAACAACATGCCACAACGACGGCCCCAGCAGAGCCTGCCGAGCGAGCCCCGCTGCAGTGTGGAATCGGTGTGGAGCTGTGGGGCGCCGTGCGGGCCGGGTCTGCGGCTCCCCATGCCTGGCCTCGCCGGTGCCTCATGGCAGCGTGAGGGGACAGGGAGCAGAGCAGGAGCAGGCAGGAGGAAGAACGCCATCCAAAGGTGGGGTCGCTTGCAAGCAGCACGTGAAGCCCACCACTCAGGATGAAAAGCCACCTGCAGGTCCCCGATTGTCCACGTGAGAGGCCCTGTGACAGACCCTGGGTCAGCACCCGGAAGCAGGCAGGGAAAACCGCGTATGCCGACCAGCCCTGCGGGGGAGGCGAGAGTGCTCACACGTGCAGAAAACATGTCCCACCCACTTCAAAGCCCCTGTGCGCATCTCAGCTGCCAGAGGAAAGAAGCCCGAGCACAGAGCCAGCAACGCGTCTGGGGGCGCGGCCCGCGCTTCTGCGGCTCTGGGGAGAGGCGGAGCTCCGTGCCGCCCTCCCTGCCCTGCCCTTGTTTCCTTTTACTGATCTGGAGCCAATAAAGCTATTGACGGAACTGAGTACTAGAAATATGGTTTTTAAAGTTCATCCATCTGGCGTAGCAATCCTCCCGCACCAGGAGAGAGTGGCTTCAGCTGGTCGGTAGATCTCCACTTCTGTGAGGAAGAGAGGGGCTGGAGGAGGAGCGGGGCCATGACCAGGCGCCCAAGGGAGACCCTGAGGGGTCACAGCGCTGTGTCATGCTGGCTGTGCCACTGGGGAACCTTGGCTCGGGGACCCCCAGTGCCTGCTCCACAGGACGGGCTGTCAGGGCCCACGGAGGCACTGGCTGTTTATGTGCTGCCCTTGCCTGGTACCAAGTCAAGCTCCCAGTGCTTTATACATTGCCCTATTGAAAGTGCTTTAATCGTCACAGTGTTATAACCTGTAGCCTGTGATTTGACCAAAGCGCCGTTTTGCTGTTTTGTATGCGCCGTCTTAGATTAGAAACCCCCCTTGATTTGCTAAGGTTTCTGTTTTTCTGTAAAATCCCCCTTCCCCCAGTAACCTAAGAAATAAACAGTTACAACTTTTAGGTTGCTGACTGAAGAGCGGGGTCAAAAGATAAACACTCACCCTGCTCCATGCAAAAAAAAAAAAAAATGTAAAACATGCCTTTCTGTAACCTTTGTTACCCATATTAGGGAATGACCACCACCATCCGGCTTTAGACCCTCCCCATGACAACTCCTCCAATGGACGCAAGAGATCTTTAAATTACTAACCAATGTAATCAACTTTTGTGCCCAAGTTAGCAAAACTCCTCCTCTCTTTGTTCTAATGTTTTATAAGCCCCTCCAGGCCACTGAGAGGCACGCAGTCTTGGATTGGCTTTAAGTGAGACTGCGTCGCCTGGCCAGGAAAATAAACGCTCCATTTTAAATTCTTCGGGCGCTCCGTGAGGTTTTTTTCAACTCGGGGGTCTTCACTACTACAACAGCAGCCCTGACAGATGAGGAAACTGAGGCACAGAGACGTTAAGTAACCTGCCAACATCACACAGCTAGCGAGGTGCAGAGCCAGAACTTGAACCTGGATCGTGTGATTCCTAGCCTGCCCCAGAGCGTGCAGACAGAATGTGGCCTCCTTCCTTCCTCACGGACCAACCTCCTTCCTGAGGAAGGTTCTCACGCTTCCAGAAGAGCCAGGAAACCAGGTGTCCCTCGAGACATTGCAAGAGCAGTGGGTGGCAAAAGATCCAGGCTGGTGCCAACAGGCCCTGTGGGGACTTCCTATGCGCTCTGCCCCCAGGGTCAGACCTTGAAGAAATGCCAGGGGTGCAGGGGGTCACCAAGAAACACAGGAGAACGCAGACCCCAGCTGCAGGGGACAGGGGCCACAGCAACACACCTGTCTCTGTGTGGTCAGCTCGCCATGGTCCACTCAGCGGGTCCCAGGGGCCACATCTTAGGCCAGCATGATGCCAGCTCTTCCAAGATGCCAACAGCAGCCACGGGACCAGAAACCTAGTAGTCGGAAAGGAGTGTGGGCTCTGGTCCCAGCTGTGTGACAGTCCCTCCACTGGGGCTCATGGCAAAGTGACTCTCCCTGCCCACAGGTGGAGGGACCCAGTGCTGAAAGTGGCAGGGCACAGGACCGTGTGCTGGGCAGGGCCGCTGAGGCAGGCTCTGCAGAGCTCACCCACTGACACACAGAGCGAGCCAGGAAGCCGGTGTCCAAAGGAGGCCAGGAAAGAAGCAAGCAAGCCCTTGCCGGGCTGTCCACTGCACTCTCCAAGCCCTCCGCCGGCCACCCAGGCCACTCCTGTCACCGTGACCTGGCCCTCCTTCCTGGCAGGCGATGCAAAGGTGACAACTGTGCTGCGGGCCTCGCTCCTCACTGAGATGCCAGGCGGAGGGCACAGAGGGCCACCCTGCCACCCGTGCCCCGGCCTCGCTTCCCGCATGCCTGCCCTTGCCTCTGCCCCGGCTTCTGAGGAGGCTCTGCTCTGTCCTCTCGACCTCTCTGCAACCCCAGGGGACAGGGCAGACCGTCAGTGGCCCAGTTTCAGGCTCTGCAGGGTGAGCACCAGGGCGACACACGCCCAGGTCCGGGCAGGGCAGGGGAGGCACCCGCCTGCCTCCAGAATGGCAGTGGCTCCAGGAAGGAGGCTCTGAGAAGTGGCGCGTTGCCCAGTGCCTCTCAGGGCTCATGACGGGAGGCCAGAATCGCAGCCCAGCGAGCCGCACGAGAACAAAGCCCAGCTGAGCCTCCCAAGGCCAATGGAGGAGGTGTGCGGGGGCCAGGGGTCAGGAAGGTCAGAGCCGGGTGGGAAGAGGCGCAGATGCCGGGATTTTATGCGCCGGGATCTTGTCACCACCCAGCGCCCTTCACCTGGCAAACACGGCCAGGCAGGTTGACTCCCAAGGCAGTAACAAACATCCAAAGACAGAACGAAGGTGCCGGGCCCCAGGTATTCTCAACACGTGAGGCCGGATTAGGGGGTCCGTTCTCATGGCTGCTCTATTTATAGAATTGGGGCAGAGAAAGGGGGTAGACGGGGCTTTTGAATTCTCTCTCTGCTGTGGCCCTGCTGGTACGCTGAGTGCTCCAAGCAAGCATTTAGGTGCACAGAGAGGAAAGCACCTTAAGAAAAGCAGTAAAGCGCTCCAGAGTTAGGAACCGAAATATTAAGGAAAGCAGCCCATCAAAGAGTGACTTCAGTGTATCCCTACAAGTGGAAAGTCCCCATTCGAAGAGCAAAGGCGGCAGCCGAGGTGACTCAGAGCCCGAGTGCCGCGGGGACAGCAGGACCTGCACTTCGGTGAGACGTGGGTGGCTGGGGCGCATCCCAACCACCCCGGAATCCAGGTCCTCCGAGGGCTTAGCATCCAGCAACAATTCGCACAAGCACGGGCCGGCCCAGGTGCACATCTGGAGGACACCCAGGGCGGAGGTGTCCCCGGGGCCAGGACAGGGCGGGGCACACAGACTTGCAGGTTACCTGCCCTGGCCCGCCACTTGATGGAGAAGGAGCTGAACCAGGGCAGAGGGAGTCGTCAGCCCCAGGGCACTCTGGCCACGTGACGCAGCTGAGCCAGGGCTCGGCACTCCGGAGTCTGGTCCAGAGAGGCTGTGGCAGCTGAGCGGCAGCAGAGAGGCCAGGGCTTTGCCTGAGCCTGCCCTGGCCAGGACTTGCGCCTTCTCCACCGTGGCCTCCTGGCTTCCCCTGCCCGCCTCCTCTGTGCCCCCAGCATGCACCCCGGGGATACACGCAGGGGCTAAGGCACCTGGAAGCCATGTCAGGGGCGGGAGAAGAGGACACGGGGGCCGGCAGGCACCCACAGAGGCACAAAGTGTGATGGAAACGCAAGGAATGCTTCAATTTTTAAAAACATATTATAATAAAAGACATACTGCCATGAAATGCCCTCAAAATCTGCTTCGCTTTGAACACACTGATCCCAACATCCTTGCCACTTTCTGAAGCAGTTCTGGGGTCTTCTTCCCTGAGAGTCTTTACGAAGTGTGATCAAAAATATGGTGAATGCTGCTGACGAGGGCCGTCCAACAGAAAGGCAGCCGCATAAAGCATAACACTGCGCCCTCATCCGCCTGGTTCCCCGGATCTGGCCCTGTGTGACTGCTGGCTTCTTCCTCAAAGTCAAAATGACCAGGAAACATCAATGTTTCGAATGGATTGGGGACAGCGAAGCAGCCAGCGCAGCACGGCTGATGGCGCTCAGGGAAGAGCACGTCCGGAATGGCTTCAGAAGTGGCAAGGACGCCGGGGAGTCAGAGGGAGTATTTGAGGGGAATCAACGGCGTTGTGTCTCTTACGGTATTAAAATCTAATTTAAGCATTTGCTGTATTTCTCAGTCACCATCTTAAGCAGGAAGCGTTGAGGAAGGAGTCGGGCCGGAACCCCAGGAAGTCCGGTGGGACCAGTGACAGTCGGAACGGGAGCTGGCACTCTCGGTCCCCACACCATGCTGCCCGCAGTGGGCCTCCGTCCCGCAGGGCACAGCTCCCGGCCCACCCCGCACGTCTCCTCAGCACCCAGGCTGGGGAAGGGGCCCCGGGCCGTGCACCGTGTCTGTGCTCTCTGCCCTGGGGGCCCAGGGGAGGGCTGTGCCTGGCTCACAGCACGGGGTAGAGGCCCAGAGCACAGCGGTCCAGCCAGGCAGGAGGCAGCCGCAGACTGTGTTTCCCGTTCACCAGGAGTGGAGGACCCTAAAGAAAGCACCCACTGGATCCCAGAAACCCGCGGGAGGGGCAATCGGTTCTCAGCGGCCCCGGGAACGTCCAGCTGTCGGTTTAAATCCTGACCTCTGTTTAGGAAGTGGGGTTTAGTGCTATGGGGTCTGTGCAGTGCGTGGCTTTGTTCTCTCAGTCCTCAGAGCGTACGAGGACCTGCGTGACAGCCACACGGATGGACGCAGGCACTCACCGGTGTCTGAAGGTCCAGAGACAACTGTGACTGAGCAAGTGAGCGAAGTATTTCCAAGTCTGTTTGCTTTTTCTTCATACGGCTGAGTCTAGCTTTTAGAAAACAGTATATAAAACACCCCCCCCAGACTTTGCAACTAAGACTAACTTCGGAATCATTTTAAAAATCGACATCAGTTATGCACATTCTTACTGATAGCAACGAGTAAACGCTAACATTTTCATGTAATATGATCACATCTCATCTTTTACTTATTGAAACGTAAGAATGGGGAGGTAGGCGTGGTGGTGCACACCCATAATCCCAACACTTGGGAGGCTGAGGCAGGAGGCTCACCTTGGGCTCCAGGCCAGCCTGGGCTACACAGTGAATTCAAGTCTAGCCAGAATCACAGAGCAGGACTCTGTCTCACAAAACAGAACAAAACTGAAAAAGAACAGGCCACCACCTAATGAACGACTTCTCCCAAGTGTCCAGGGTCTATGGCAGGGTTCGCCGAAGGACACCCGGAAGCTTCTGCCTCTGGGCACCGGTACTCTTTCCTCAGTCTCCAGGTACTAGAGACAGGGTTCCAGGGATGTTCATTTATTTTATTTAACTAAGTTCAGAGGACACTTGGTTAAGCGAAGAGCAACGGGCTGCCTCCCTCCCCGTGCTGCACCATCACTGTGGGCAGCAGCAGCGGGAGCCTGGGTGCACCAGGCATGGGCCCAAGGCTGCAGGTTCACCAAGAGCAGGGCTCCCATCCGCACCCCAGCCACTCCTGTCTTCCGTGAGGCCCACGCAGATGCACCTAGCTCTCCAGCCCTCCCTGTCTCTCCCTCCCCTCATCCACGTGCCCCTGCCTTTCCCCCAGTGGCTAAAGCCAACAGCCTGCGCCCTGGCCTCTCCAGAGGTCAGCCAGGCATCCCGTGGAGCTGGGATTGCAGGACACCCAACACGAGCTCCACCCACACAGGGAGCGGTTGCCTTCCTCCTGTCCAAAAGAAAACCACGGGACTCAGCCGAGGGCTGCAGAGGGGAGGAAATTCAGAGGAGGCTCCTTTATTCACACCCACTTTCAGGCAAGGCCTGTTGTATTGTGTGTGTGTGTGTGTGTGTGTGTGTGACGACCCAAGCTTCCCAATGTCAGGGGACAAGGTCAATCAGCCAGCTCCCTGGTGTTCAGTCGTGTCCGGGTCGTGGGGTGGAGCTCCCCAGCTGCCACTCACAGGCACCTGGAGCCCTGGCGCAGAGCCTGCGGGGCCCCTGTGAGGAGCCCGCAGGGAAGAGGGCGCCACTGCAGCTCCAGTGTGCTCTGGGCACAGCCAGTGCAATTTTCCTTTTGCCTCTTGGATTTTGTCCTCTTTTATGCTTGCAAAGTCGCCGGCCCTGGGGAGTGGTTTGCACCCTGAGTATTACCTCCGTCCACAGCCGGCCTGGCCGAGCCCCACCGTGCCCTGTGCTCTGCGAAGAGCACCTTGGGTGCGGAGCGCTGGTGCTGCAGCGTTATTTCCTACTCGGGAGGCAGACCCGGAATGTGAGAACAGGAAGGCTGACATGAAACTGCACTTAAGGAAGGACAGCTGACATCAGACGTGGCCCTGCTGAGAAAGCGCAGCGTCCCTCGGGAGCCCGTGCGGCCGGCTGCTCCTGCGCTGTCGGAGGGCGCAGCTGAGGTAGAGCTGCTGCAGAAAGGGGACGCACCTGGTGTCTGCTTCCTGTCATCAAGCACGTGCATGACCATCCGCTCCCCTCGAAGCGCTGTCTGGGTCTCCCTCAACCTCCCATGCTGTCACAGGGTACCTGAGGCCGGTAACTTACACCCGAGCGAAGTTCGTCCCCTGCAGGGCCTGGGGGTGGGGAGAGCAAGATCCCATGCCATCCCGCTGAGGGAGGCAGAAGGCGGAATGGAATGGCCCAGGGGACAAGCAGATGCTGGGAAACAGGGAAGGAAGAGAAGGAGGGGCCTGGCTGAGCAGGGAGCAGCAAGGTTAGTGGGGCTCGCCTGCGGGCTCCCTCTGCACAGCGCCCCCTCCTGGTGATCTGGGGATTTTCCCTCTCACTCCAGGTGAGGCGGAGGTGAGCTTGGCCCCAGCCCCAGCTCTGGTCTCTAATGGCTTACAGGATAAAGACCCCAGCCTCCTGAGCGAAGCGCTTTCCTAAGCAACTGAGACGAGAGAAACCTTCTTTCAGAGAGTTGCTTTTGTACCCCGTCCTGGGCGAGCATGGGTGGCAGGCTGTCTGCACATCCCGGCCCGTGTAGCCAGGGTAAGTTGTGCGTGGCGTGTGCGCGTTCTGTGCCTGGCTGTTGCTCCAGGACAGAGAGACCTGGCCAGTTTGAATGAGATGCGTTGACATCCATAACCCACGTCCTGGCTGGTGACCTGGGGCTCCGAGAAATAACCACAGCTGCCCACAAAGTGCCCATTTTCCGCCTGTGCCCTCCGTGTCCACAGCCAGGGAAGGGCTGGACGCACCAGTCCAGACGCCCAAGGGAGGGGGCCGCGGGGGCCGGAGGAGGGAGGCATTCTAAGGGCTTTCTAAACTCCTCGCTAGTCAACAAACTCTGCGGATCTTGGGCTTCACCTCCACGATGCCACAGCACCCAGTCCAGCCTAGGTCAGCTCAGTGGTCTGCTTTTGCACAAACTAAAAATAATGACTGCCGGAATTTGTCACATTGGAGCCACTCTGGTGGATCCATCCTGGTGAGAACGTAGCTAAGGGGTCCTAGAGATGGACCTGGGACCCAGTCGGGGGGTGTCCTGTCCCCACAGTAAGCAGCAGGCCTCCTGGACCTTCCCGGACTGGGAGCTGTGCCCTGGGGTTTGAGGTGCCATGGGGGCGAGGGGGGGAAACGGCAGAGGCTCTGAGCTGAGCGCCCCCAGCCAAGCGCAACAGTCGCTTTGCGTTGGTTATTTTAGTTAGATAGTGTCACCAGTTTCCACGACGACATGCTGTCTACACCGCCAGAGTGCTCACTGCCGCGGGGCGCCCCTTCGCGGAGGTCTGATCTTTCCACTGATTTGTAGGGATAAAGACAAAGAGAAAGACAGGACGCCAGGAAAGAAAACAGAAGCTTTCCCCAGCGCCGGGGTGGACCCGAGGCCTCCCTCGCTCACACCAGACAGCACTCAGCCCGCGCTCTGCCCCGGCCCCGGCCCCGGCCCCGGCCCCGGCAGCTCAGAGCAAGTTATCCACGTGCTGCTCACGCCCAGAAAGCACGGCGATTGCGGCAGCAAGCACATCGGAGCCCACACCCTGGGTCGCAAGGGCAGGGCAGCCGCTGGTCTCCTGCGAGGTGGAAAGGGGCAGGGAGAGGAGGGGGAGAGGGAGGGAGAAGCGCACGGAGACCCGAGCCACGATGCCCGGGGTCTGAGAAAGGCATCTGTCACAGAAAGACAGCACGTGTGGAACAAGATTCTTCCTCTTCCGAATCAACCAAGCGCCCTTTCAGGCGGAGGGGTGGGGGACACACAGAGCGCCATGTCCAGAGGGTGGTCCCAGAAGACGTGCTGTTTCAACTCCTGCAAAAGCCTCTTTTGGCCCAGAGCTGGCCTTGCTGTTGTGTCCCCAGGGCTGCTCAGGACCTGTGCCCAGGGCCGCCTCCCTCTCCTCTCTCAGGAAATGCCCTCCTCTGGCCCTGGCACCCCCTGCTTTCTCTGGACTCCAGGTCAGCCCCACTTTCTCTGCCCAAGAGGCTGGAGCCCTGACACTCACAGCTTCTCACGCTGTCACTGCTGAACAAAGCCACCCCTCCTGGCCCTTTCCCTCCGAGAAGCTCACAGGGCCGGGCACAGCCGCGCCTCCTGAAGGACAGGCACACAGGACTGCAGAGAAGATGGCGACCCCTACCCTGGGTCTGCCAGGGACAGAAGCGGGGCTCTGGTCTCCCCCTTCCTGTTCAGAACGCAGACCTGGACGTGCTGCCCGGCCCAGCTGTGGCATCGTCACGGTGGCCCTGCCCAGACTGAGGGGACCCGCCTGGGAGGAGGGGGCAACACGGTTTATGCTAACACTGGAGGCCTGGCCCCGCGTCTGCCACGGGCGGTGGAGCCGCATGGTCATGGCTTCCACACTCGCTGTCTCCTCTCCACTAAGGAAACCTGTGCAGTCTCGGCCGGAAGAGTTACCGCGAACGAGGACCCACGGAGAATCAAACCCAGACCTGCTTCTCCGCAGTGTGCTCTCCAGGGCTCGGTTTGGGGGTGGGGACTCAGTGTGCCGTCATCGCCACCGTATTTCAGATTCCACCGTCATCTCCCCTTATCCACGGCTTTGCTTTTCAAGGCCTCAGATGCCCATGGTCAAATGCAGTCCAAAAATATAAAATGGAAAAATTCCAGGAACAATTCAATAATTCCTACTTGAGGGGGATTCTGGTTTGTTTTTCTTTGTGTCTGTTTTTTGATTCCAGCACCTCCTGCGTGCCAGGCAGGCACTCACATCCAGCAGTGCCCAGCCCAGAAGAGCCCCGCGTTGTAAATGGTGCAGCGTTCTCAGTAGAGCGGTGAGACCTCAGGCTGTCCTGCTGGGTCCAGCTCGGGCTGTGAATCGTCCCTCTGCCCAGCGTATCTGGGCTACATCCTCCACCTTCTTCAGCAACAGGTTTGGACTGGAAAATACAAAATTCATAGAGAGGTTGTGTTTGCTGACGAAGAAGCCACTGTTAGATCTCAGCAGAGTTGAAATCACTGATTTAGGAGACAGGAACCCTTCAGAACTAAGTCTTTGATTCAGGTGTGGTGGTGCATGCCTGTCATCCCAGAACTCTGGAGGCTGAAGCAGGAGGATCACAGCAAGTTTGAAGCCAGCCTGAGCTACATAGTGAATTCAAGGTAAGCCTGAACTACATAGAGAGACTGTTTCAAAAAAACACCAGAATAAAGTCTTCAGATGCATAGAAGACACCAGACAGAACCACAGTCTTAGTTTGTGTGTTGGGTGATACCATCTTGGGTGCAGATGACCTCCTAGGGTCTTGGAAAACACCCGGCTTGCTAAGGGAGGACTGCTGTGTTCCTCAAAGTCGTACCGGCTGACACTACAGCAGAGAAGGAGTGGGCAGGGACCACATAGCTGCCCTGGCAGGCACAGGGAGCCCTGGGGTGCACGCGGTAGCTCTGGGCTCCCCCTGCCCCCGACTCAGTCCCCAGAGGCTGAGCTATCTGCAGGGAAACATCTGGGGCCAGGGCCGGGGCGGGGAGGGGGGGAGCGAGACAGCGCGGAGAACCCGATCTTCAAGCTTCAAGGCAGCCGCGCCTCTCGGGAACAAGGAAGTCTCCGGCTTTCCCACATGTCTCTGCCTTGCTAAATATAGATCCATCTTGGTTTTTATTATGCCCCTCTAGCTGAGTCACATTCTTCGTTTGTTTAATTCAGAGGTGATGAGCACACTGAGCCGCCCTAGCCCTGGGAAGCTGGCAGTCCCAGCTGGCCCATGTCCAGCTGTCCTCCGTGGGAAGTGGCCCAGCCCACCCCTGCGGCACGCCCTGCCTCTCGGGAGCACCCTGGACACCACCGTAGAGATCTGAGGACCATGCGGTCTCAGGAAATCCACTAGCAGAATTCACTGGGCAGAGGCGTCCACGAGAAACTGTCCCTGCCGGCCGCTCCAGAGGCACTGAAGAGCACTGACCCTCCAGCTCCACCTCAGTGGGAAAGTCCCCCGCAAGACGGCAGGAGGGGGTCCTCGGCTGTCATGACACCTCCCTCAGATCGGAGCGACATCGGTCCTCCCTCGAGGGCAGAATTCTCCGGACCACCCTAGAAGATCGGGAACAAGATAAAGACATCACTGGCACCACCACAGGTGAAAATCATGCGGAAAATACAAAAAGAGGAAGAAGCAGGGAGAGGTGAAGCCAAATCACCAGTATTTGTAGGCAGTGTGATTGCATACCAGGAAACCCTTGTAAACCAGTGTCTAACAACAGCACCAGCTCTAAGGGTCTCTGTTCACAGCGCAGCACATGCGCTTTGCCTTCACGCGTCTGCACGCGGGGAGCCCTCTGTGCGCAGCACGGTGCCGGAGCTGAGGTTCAGAAGCCAGCAGGTGCCCGTGACCCAAGATGGGAAAGGGCGGCTGGCTTGGCAGGGACCCTGGAGACACCACCCAACCCACCCCACTGGGGATCTGAGGGCCCCTGGGGAAGTGGGGACCCCAGCAGACAACAGCTCCTGGGAGGGTCCAGAAACAGTGGTAGGCCAATGCAGAGGCTGTGCCCAGCTGAGCTGGGCGGCCATGGGCACCAGGCCAGGCTGAGCCCCCTCTCAGGAACCTGCATTGCCGGCCACAGAGAAGCTCAGGTGAGACTCAGCCCTGCCCAGGGCTGCCTGATCCAGGGCAGGTCACCGCAGTGTCTCGGCTCTCGGCCTGGCCTGGCCCAGCTCCTGTAGCTCTGGATTTTCCATGTGATGTGGTTTTTGGAAACAACACAGTTAATCCTGAAAGAGCATCTCGGATTTCAAAACACAGCTCAAGGCGGTTTTCCAGGAAGGTGAGCAGGCAGCGCTGGGCCTCCTCCTCCTCCTCCTCATCCTAATGATCATCGCCTAGCGACCACCTGCCGGCTGGTGGCAGACAGAGGAGAGGGACCACACGGGAAGCCCTGCACTGTGCCGTGGCCCTGTCACGACCCTGGGGCCGTGGGCTGGAAGCAGCTGATTTTGGGTGCAGCAGAGGCCAAACTCAGGCCTTGTTGCACTTGCTGCTAATTCTCCTGCCAGTTCTGGCTTTGGGCTTTTAAATTCCCCCAGGAGCGGGGCTGTGATTTCCTGGAGGAAGAACAGGAAGTGATGTTGGCCGAGGGCTGGGGAAGAGTGGGAAGTGCTTCCTCCTGCTCTGGAAGGCCCTGCAAGTGGTTCTGTGCCGCTGCTCACAGCGCGCTCACCTCGTCACCGTCCTGAGAGGGGAATTTCAAGTCTGCTGCCTGGGCGGCGGCACTCACAGCCCCTCAGCAGCACCCCAGGTTCCCACAGCCTGGCCGAAGCCACACCCGGCCCTACTCCCCAGGAAGCGGCTAGGGCTGTGGCCATCGATGACGGTGAGCCCTGGAAGGTGCTACCCAGAGCCCGGAAGCTCCACCCATCCCCTCCAAGCTGTGGCCAAAGCCAGTGCCCGCTGGCCGTGAACCCGCCGTGTGTCCAGCAGGCGCCTCGCCCTCGGCTCACTCTCCCCGCATGGCCGCTGTGTCTCGTCCTCCCAATTCTGCGTGGAAGGCGCTGTTCCCCACACTGGGCGTGAGCCCCTGCTGGGCGCCAGGCTAGCGTCGCACTGAGGTTGGGTATCTCGCAAGGACAGGGTGTCAGGCCCGAGCCATCAGGCCTGAGACGCGTGGGACCCTGTGGGGAAGTTCTCCCCGGAGGAGCGGTGTGCCGGGCGCCGGCGGGTGAGCACAGAGCCCAGTGCTGCCAGGCGTGTCTGCGGGGTCAGCCCGTGGGCGGCCACACTCCGGCCCTGCCAGCGGCCACAGGCACTGTCGGTGTGGACGCTGCTCCAGACACCCACACCAGCCCAGGCACACGGAGCAGGGAGAGACCGAGGCCAGCACAGTTTTGGCACGGGGGGCTGTGCCATCTCCTTCGGCTACCCAGATACTTCTGCTTCTTCTTTTTTTTTTTTTTTTTTTTTGGTACCAGGGATCAAACTCAGAACCTCGTGCTTGCCAGGCTGTACCCCGGCCCTCCAGATGCTTTTCCCACACATTCTCATTCTCACCGAGTTCCCCAAGGGCCAGGCTGCTGGCACCAGACAGCTAATGCCCGAGGGCACGCAGCGCCGAGGTCTCAGGGAGGCCAGCGCGGGGTTGACTTGGGGATGCTTCGGGACATCTCCACCACCTGCTTCTGTTTACACAGCCCTTCCTCTCCAAGGAAACCCAGGCCGATCCCACTCCCCGAGCTTGCCAGCGAGGGACACCAGGCTTCCCCCAGACTCAATGACCGTGTCTTTACCCTGCCTGCCGTCAACGCGTGTTTCAGTTGATGAACATCACACACCTCCTTGAATGATGCCTTCCAAACTTGTCCTCAAAATACAGCTTTGCTTTCCTTCCATTGCAGAGAGAACACACACATCCAAACAATACACTGAAGAAGAAAAAGAGCGAAGAGATCCCCGGAAGTCCAGTCTGTGGGGCACATCTTGGAACACAGAGTCAGGAACTCTGATTTCTGCCACATCCATGAAACAGAGAGATGGAGGCCAGCATGCCTGGTGCCGGCTTGCTAGCTCTTCTCCGTGGAGAGGACCCAAGGCTGAGCCTCCCAGCAGCCCCCTGAGGGAGAACAGGCCCTGGCCGGGCCCTGGGCAGCCCTGGGGTTCACAGTCGAGACCTGGACCTGCAGATGTCTGCGACACGTGAACAGGTGTCAAGTGCAGGGTACTGCCGTGGGACCCGAGCCACCGCTCCCCGGGCCCGCCTGCTCCTGCGGGCCACGCGCTGCCTGGCCTGCTGCCTCTCCCCGCCGTGGCTGCCTCTGCGCCTGGACACACCGCCACTGGGACAGGGTGGCCTCAGGCTGTCCTGAACCACAGGGCTCCACAGGAGCAGCAGGACACACACCCCGGGCGGCGGCAGGGAAGCTCAGGGGTCCTGTAGTCCCACAGCCAGCAGAGGGGCAGGAGGTCACCTGCTGGAAATCCAGCAGGCTCAGCCTGGGGACCTTGTGACCACGGCGACACCGTCATGACCAGGGTCCTGGAGGAAGATGAATGAAGCAAGGCTCTCACCCGGCCTGGGGCCTCCGGCCCTTCTTCCGCGTGTGTGCTTTGAACACTCGTCCCTCCCATCGTCCCCACCACCTTTGGAAGCAGTTCTTCAGGACTCTTTCTTGGTGTCTTTAGCTGCAGTGCTGTAGCCGCCTCAGCATTCTGAATTGATTCAAAACGTTCACCCTTCGTGGTCGTTTTGACTTTGGAGAAAAGCCAGAGGTCACGTGGTGCCAGACGCAGTGACTGAGGTGGTGAGGACAAGCGTCGCGTTTTCACGAGCCTGCCTTTCCGTGGGGGGCACATGGAGCCAGCATTCGCTGTAGTTTTTTTTTATTATACCTCATAAAGACACGAAAGAAGACTTCCAGAACTGCTCCAGAAAGCGGCAAGGATGACGGGACCGGTGTGTTCCCAGAGAGCGGGGCTGTCACGAGGTGGGTTATGGTAGTGCGTCTCTCACTGTGGTAAGCTTTGTTTGCTTTAAATATGCACCATATATTCTGATCAGCCACGCAGAACTGTGCGTGAGTGAGTGTGTGTGTATAATACGTCCGATGCCACGAGCCCTGCTAAAGACACCAGGCGTCTTCCTTTGCTCTCGGGCTGACGCACACCCTGCAGCCGTGCAGTGAGCCGTGGCCTCCCTACCCTCACCCTTGCTGCATTCTCCCTGGGGCGTAGCTGGGGCTCCTGCCCGGGGCAGTGTCACCCACTACCCTGGCAGGCATCGGCATCTCAGCTCCGGCCCTCACCAGCTGCTCTCTCCCCTCTCTTAGGCCATCCTCCTGCCAACTCCCCTGCTCATCTCCCGGCAGTGGGAAGACCATGGCTCAGGCTCTCCTTGGAGAAGCCGCAGGTGCAATCCTGCGTGTCAAGAGAGAACCAGCCAGCCAGCTGCGGGTGATACCGCATTCAGATACCACGCTCAGGCCCTGTCTCACTGCCACAGTAAATCAGACTCCCTGGGGGCAGGGGACACCTGTTAGGTCCAGGTGCATCTAACGAGGAGCTGGTGTGAAAGCCACCGGCCACCCTGTGCTCCCAGGTGTCTGTCCAGGCACTGTGGGGCTCTTGCCTGGAAGCGACCGCTGTGGTCCGGCGCTCACACCATCCCCACCCTCCTCCCCCGGAAGTGACAGGGATGGCCCTGTGCTCACCGTGTCCATCCCATCCTCCTCACCACATCACAATCTCTGGCTGCTCCGATGCCCACACTTCCCATTCGACTTCTGTGTTCAAACTTCGAAGACGATGCTGTCTTTGCTGTCCAGCTGCCTTCCAAAGGGTGCCTGACGTGGAAGGGTGACACCTGCTTGCTTTCGGCCCCTCACGGCGCCAGGTGCTGCATCTCTATCCCTTTTGCTGTTTCAGCTCAGGAAACCAAGGCAGCAGATGAGGCCGAACACTGGAATGGAGTTCGTGGGAGGCCGGAGACTCGGGCTGTGGGCGCCGCAGCAGAGCTCACCGAAAGCCTTCGCAGCCAGGGAATGCTCTCCTCATTGTTTATTCCAAAGAACGTGCAAAGACCCTTGAGGATTACTCAGCAGTGCCTACGAATCTGCTGTCCACGGTGACGGGCGATGCCGGCGTCACTGTTTGCAGAGCCCAGCTAACAACATCGGCGAGAATAGCGCAGGGCCAGTCCATCAGAAGGAAGAGGCGATAACAGCGTCTTTATGACACAGCCACATGATAAGACGCAGACGTAAGGAGAACTCTTTTTCTTCTGGAAAAGATTAAAGACGTAAAATCCTGGCTTGGGAAAAAAGACTCTTTGTCCTGCTGTAACAAAGTGACCAGATGTCTTGATTTAGGCAGAACGGATCCTGGTGTTTTAGGACAGGGCCCCCATCTGTGGGCTTGTGTTTAGCTTTTTCGTTTCCTTTGGTTTGGTTGATACTTGCCTGCTTCCTGGGCTTCTGAGGCACCACTTAAAAGAATCTGAACTCCTCCTTCATCCCCCACAAAGCAGCGGGAGCAGAGGACCAGATCTTTCCAAGGCTGACGGGGAAGCCAGAGAGCTCCTGGGATGCGTCTCCCATAGGGTCTCCTAACGGGGCAGCTCGGCAGCCCAGCCCGACCCCTGCAGCGAGCACCACAGACCCATCTCTGAGTTCCTCTCAAGAAGATCCACCCAGTGGCCAGCACTAACCATGTCATAGCAACGGGGGATGGCAGGGCAGCGCTTTGGCACAGCCCTCTGGGAAGAAGGGCGTCTGTCCTCCCACACAGGGGAAAGAGTCGTGTTGGGCGTCTCCTCTCTTCTAGGCTCAGTGGCCAACTGCAGGCAGGAAGAGTATGAGGCTGCTACAAATTGAGTACCCCTAATCCAAAATCTGAAATCTGAAATCTTTCTATGACATAATGTCATAGTTAGAAAATGCCACAATATTTTTCATGTATAAAATTATTTAAAATAGTGTATAAAATTAGCTTTAGGTATGTGTCTAAAATGTATAAAATGTCAATGATTTTGTGGTTATACATGGGGCTATGCAAATATTCAAAAGTGCGAAAAGTCTGAAATCCAAAACATTTCTGGTCAAAGCATTTCAGATAAGGGATACTCAGCTTGTACTAACCAGCACTTTGGCCTAAATCAGAGTAATGTCTGGTATTGTCAACTTTCCATTGCTGGGACACAATCCCCAATGCCTATGATTTAAAGGAGAAATTTACCTGGCTCACAGTTTCTGAGGATTCAGTCCATGGTTAGCTGGTCCAAGGTAGGAATGTCATGGCAGAAGGGGATGGTGGAGCATCTTAGTTCATGGTGGCCAGGAAGCAGAGCAGGTTGGAAAGAATACCAGAGAGGAAGGGGCAGGGACCAGATATAGTCCCCAAGGTCACACACCCCATGACCCACCCAGACACACTCAGATGTGTGCTTTGTAATTTGTTCACCATCTCTTAATCAAGTGGACAGCACAGTTCAAATTCCCGTGTCCCTTTCTTATCCCTATGTCTTTCTTCCACTGTGAATGCAGGGTTAGACAGAAGTCTGCCCAAAACCCTGCAGGAAGGGCTGTGGGTCTGCAGCACCCTGCACAGAGCCCGGCCTACTGCAGAGCTACAATCAATCAATCAATCAATCAATCAATTTAAAAATTGCTGAAGGAAATTCCCAATGCCTGCAGGAATCAGTACCACCTAAGGTTGCTTTTGAGTCTGACCTCAACCTTCAAAACCGTCACCAACGCCAGTCCTCTGGGTTTGCTAACTGAGCAATGGGTCCACAAGATGCTAAACGCTGAGACATCTGTGGGGATTCCCACTGAAAACCAAATGGAACAAAAGCAAAGGATGAAATGGGTCCCCTGTCACACCCTCTGGCTCCTACACCCCATGTGACCACTGCACACTGTAGATTTGGAATTGGAAGACATGGCCAGGAACTAAGTCATTGGTTTCTTGCCTTTGCTTGATACCTCTGAGACTCAGTTTACCCAGCTGTAAAGCTGGAGAATGATGTAGATGTAATTGCGCACACACACACACACTCACACACAGGGTTGTTTGATAACTAAAAGAGAAAATATTTGTGCAAACATATTATAGCACAACTGCCACAGTGCACTGGTCTCTGCTGTCAAGTGAATCAGCACTGTCTCCAGGACTGGGGCAGGCGGAAGGAATGAGAAAGGCCTGGCAGAGGGGCGCCTGGAGCAGCAGACGCCCTGCGGCACCGCCGCTGCGGGGAAGTAAACAACAGACAAATCCTCGAGCAACGGCTTCATGCTTTTGGTGCGCAGAGGGGAGCATGTGGATCCAGTTTCTCTGACCACCAGGACACAGGGAAACGTCCTGGGGCAGGATGTGAGCTAGAACCCCAAGGCTAAGCAAAAGCAACATCATGCAAGGGGCAGGAGTTCTCACATGCAGTGAGGACCTGACCTCTCCTCACCTCAGGTCCACGACGGCCGTGGCACACAGCTGGCTCTCCTTTCCAGAGAGGCAGCAGAGCCCAGAGAAGTTGGGTTGGCTGCACAAAATCCCAGAGCCCGCCAGCACTGAGGCTCAAGCCAGGTCTGCCTGCAGCTCTGACTCGCGCCCTTGGCCACCGCGAGAGCTGCCTCCCCTCTCTCTGCACACAGTGTCACCCCCTTCCAAATGTGGGCACCACCGCTGTGGTCCAGATGCTGACCCACTGCCTTAATCCCTGCTGGGGACAACACATAAAACAGCCTTGTTCTGAGCGTTCACACCCAGTGTGTTTGCTAATTCAGTGAACATTTCTGTCTCAGGCGCCCGGCCCCGTCCCAGCAGCCGTGCAGTACCGTATTCGGAGGCTTTGGGAGCGGAGCGCAAGTCTTTGGAAACTGTGGAAATGACCGTGAAACTGACCGGGATTTCCTGCCCTACTGGAAGCCCGGGGTGATTCCCCTCCGCACCCGTCTCTAGGCAGCCCTCGCTGGGGTGCCCACGGGAGGGAGGGGCCCTGCCATCCTCCCTGCAGGGTGTGCTGGCGCTCCTGCCTGGGGTGGGCCTGCCGGGCAGAGCACTGGCACTGGAGCCAAAGGGAAGCAGAGCCCCTGCTTCGTGACCCGGCCACCAGACCCACACCAGAACTGGGCACATGAGCTGTGCACGTGCTGGGGAGGAGGATGGCGGCCGCCTCGTGGCTGGGAAATGCTGCAGGCAGGGGGCGAAGCTGGGCTGGACAGCTACATGGGCCTCCGGAAACCTAGGCTCAGGCTCGCCCAACAGGGGGAGACCTAGGGGCAGAAGGGGCGATGGGCGCAGGCATGCTCAGTCCTCTGCCCACGGGGGCCCTTCCAGCCGTTTTCCCCTCTTCGAGAGGACAGGTGGAGGCAAAGCGAGGCCACCCACCTGCCAAGGGGAGCCTGGAAGGCAGGGCCACCGCCACGCTTCCTGCCTGAGACCCAGCCTGACCGCCCCTTCTGCACACTCACCCAGCTAACTTGGCGGGAGGCAGGATTAGCAGGTAAGCACTGCTGGGGACGATGAGCTCACCGTGGCTAACAGCCTTCTTCCCTAAGGGCTAAATGGAGGGTTGGGATCATGGTATCATATTCTTGGGATGGGCCATCCTCTCCTACCCACTAAAACTACTAAAATGAAAAGGAAGACTCCAGAGTAAGATCCTCCTCAGCATAAGATCATCTCCATCCTCTTGAGTCATCCAGGATTATCCACCGCCTGCAGCGCCGCCCTCCTCTGAATCCTCTGCTGACCTGGAATCTCCCGCTAGCCCCCCTATCACTGCATACGCCCATCGCATTGTACGCACCCAGTAAATAGTGGCCGGTTTGGATTATCTGGGTCTTTGCCCGTCCTGAGGCACTGACCTCCCAGCCCCCCATCATGTGTTACTAAATTTGTCTCTGTTTTTTATTATCCTTTGCCGTACTCCTCATGCAGGCAGTTGGGGATCTTGGCCAGGTCCCTGATAAGCAGCACAGTGGACCCAAGTGGCCACTTCCCAGTGGCTTCCAAGGACCCAGGGTACAGCTGGAGAAAGCCCAGGACCCTCTGGCTGATCCCATGGGACTTCTAAAGACCCGGAGAGAGAACCTGGCCAGTGTGCTGCTCCCGAGGGTCGGATCTGCCCAGCCCTGGGGAAGCCTCCTCCTGTGTGTACTTGGAAAGGCTGTGAAACTGTGATGAACTTCTTAAAACCCGAATTCAGTCACCGTGTTAGAGGACCCTGCACGCTGTCCAGCTTCACATCCTGGGACTTGACGGCCAGTGTTGTTCCCTTGGGCCTGAAGTGCACTCGGACTGGGTCATGACACTAAACAACCCGGCCTCTTAGTGAGCGGGGATCACAAGTCATGAAAACAGCTTGAGGCGCTGCCCTGGTGGCCCCAGCCTGGGTAGCTGTTCTGAGCGGATGCTGCGTAGAGTAGCGCCCCCCTCCATGCTGCCCGTCTCTCCCACGGAGGCTGCGCTTCTCAGACACCTTTGCACGAGCCCCTGGGTGCTGGACACCCTGGGCGCCATGGCCGCTCTGCAGGCAGAGGGAGCCCGGTGCCCACCGGGACTGATAACGTCGGGGATCCCTGGACCCCTCAGGAAGCAGACAATCCATGCCCACTCCACAGATGGAAAGAAAGAACGAATCCCATGGAGGTCAAGAGTCTCCCCCAAAACCAAATAACGCAACCAGAATTCTAGAAAATTTGGCTTTTCGCTAACACTAAATAGGGAAAAGATGACCAGCTCATTGAAATGTTGTGTCAAAGGCCCAACAGGCAGTTGTCACGGAACCAGAAGCGTACATGGCCAAAACACAGGGCGCCCATGTAACCCCAGACCCCGAGTCCTTTATTCACCCAACACCGGACGAAAATGTTGGAAAAAACATGCACCTTACTGAATGGGAACAGACTTTTTCTTGTCATTCCCTAAATAATGCAGGATAATAGGTATTTACACAACATCTACGTGGCACTGGGCAGTGTGAGGAGCCTAGGGAAGATCTCCCGCGTCTGGGATGATTGCCCACGTCACACACAAACCTACGCTGGTTCACGTCAGGGCCTTGAAGCGTAAGCAGATTTCGGCAGCCACAGCAGCTCCTGCAGCCGTCTTCCTCCATGCGTCCCGAGAGAGGGTTACACCTGCAGTTTAAGTTAAGTGTTGTCTTTGATGCTTTATCATAAATTTAGAAGCTCAATAGTACCAAGAATTAGAGTCAAAGACAGGTGTGCTCATCCATTATAAACAGAAGTATAATTTGGAGTATCCTTTTGGGAGATCAATGCAGTGAAACTTATAAGAATTTTAAACACACGTAGCCTTTGGCTTGGAACTTCCCCTGGCCCGGGGCCCTTCTGTTCACTGAGTGTGTGAGCAGGCTGGAGGGCCGAGGCTGCTTCCTTGGTCCACACAAGCGAGGCAGCCGTGCCGGCCCAGCCCATCCTCTGAACCGAGGAGACGGGGCTGCTGCTGGCGTCCTCAGAGCTCCTCGCTGGGTTCTCCCCAGGCTCGTCTGAAGGGTGGTCTGCTTGTTGGAGCACGTGCCCTTGTGTCCTCCAGCCCAGGACCCAGGCCCCTCCTTCATGCGCACCATGGATCCTGAATCTGAGGTCACCACAGGGTTGGCGAGCCCTGAACACCCGAGCGTCACAGTGGCCACTGCTAGCCCTGGGCAGGCAGCAGCTGTGCAGTGGGCCCGGGGCAGCGTGCACAGGGCGGAGGAAGGGCAGATCCGCTCACTCCCCTGGGTTTCCCTGGAATGGAAAAGGATTCTCCTGCTCCAATAATGCTCTGTGTGGTTAACTGGAGCTTTCCTGGTTTGGGCACTGCAAGTTCCAAGTCCCTTGCCCAGACACGGAGGCACACACCCGTAATCCCAGCACTCTGGGAAGCAGAGGCAGGACAATCACATGTTCAAGTCTAGCCAGGGCAAACTAGCAACTCAGCAAGACCCTGCCTCAAAATAATCTTTTTAAAAGGGCTGGTGATGTATCCCAGTGCAAAGACCCTGGGTTCAATCCCTAGTGCCACAAAACAAAGCAAAACAAAACAAAGGAGAAAAGAAAAGAAAAAGGAAGTCCCACATCCCAGGTCCCTGGCACCCAAACGGGTGATCACCAAAGCTGCAGGTGAGGTGAGGAGGGAGCAGGCAGCACCTGAGCTCAGCTGCAGATAAAAAACATCAAAGGTCTCCGCGAGTTTTCAGTTGCGGTTTGTCACGTTTGACTTCCTTGTCCACTGAGGACAAAGTCTCTATTGTCAAGGAAAACACTGCCTTAACTGACAGGGTTGGGGCTGGAACTCAGGGCAGCGTCCCAGGGTCTGTAGAAGGACAGCAGCCCCCGGAAAGGAGGGTCTTAGCCTCTCTCTGTGGACCACAGCACGAAAGCCCCGCAGCGGCGTGTGGACGCCCCAGTCACTCGGGGCGCGCCACCACTTAAGGCAGCTGTCTGGACAACTTGGGGGGACACCTGGCTGTGTGGACAGAATGCTAAGTTCCAGGATTCTTTTTCAGTCAGACCACAATTCAGAATTCAGCTGAGCGCCCGCATCATGTTGACCACACCAGGAAGCCTTGCTGACTCCGAGCGTGGCCCCTTCCCTCTCCCTTCGCTGCCTCTGAGACAACTCCCAGGCCCCGGCCACCTGCTCCCTCAGGTCCACTGCTTCTGGGGACAAGGCCCATGGCCGCCTTGCTCACAGCCCGTCCCCAGCCCCTCAGGCAGGCTGGCGTCTCGCAGGTGCGCATCTGACAGCTGCGGATGAGCAAGCAGTCCTCGGGGCGCGTGTCAGGGCAGCGGAGCCCCCAGCACCTGCAGGGCAGCCTCGGTGCTTACTGGAAAGTTTGTCTCTGTGCTTCGGAAAACAGCGGGAAAGCAAATAACTCCCGAGGCCCCGCGTCACCATGCGTCGCTGTCCCCACTCCGTACTTGAGGACACTGAGTGGAGCCGTCTCAGTCACACGTGGCCCCAGGCGGCAGTGCAGCGGCCCGAGCTCCACGGCTGCATCTGCAGGGCTGTCTGCGGCGGACGCTGTCACTCGTCCTCCTGCCGACGGGCACAGCAACGTTTGCGGTGTTCCTCTGCCCTGACTCTTCCCAACTCGACCAATGAAAAATGCATTGGTTTGGGTTCTAAATGGAGGCACTGGAGTTCAGGATTAAAGGTTTTGTTCTCCTGCTTAGGCTGGTTTTCTGTTTCTATAGGAACATTCACCCCATTCGTGGTCCGGTAAACCACCAGGGTTTGATTTCCACACGTGCCACTCGTCCTAGCACCAGGTCAGGCTCACCACTGTTCCAGTCCCCAGGGAAAGCCCCGGTCCCCTCACGGTGCTAATACACACACACACACACACACACACACACACACACACACACGCAGGCAGGGCAAGGCCCAGAGGTCACTGGGACCTCCCGCTGACTGGTGGCAAATCACAGCAACAGCGTTCGAGGGACACAGATGGGGCGGGAAGGAGCTTTGCCCCGGGATCGCCGCTGTAACCAGGCAGCGGATGTGGGCCTTTGCGCACAGGCGTCTCCCTGCCTGACCAGCCCCCTCCGAGCCCTCTCCTGAGCGGCTCCACACCAGGGAAGAAGCAGCGAGCAGGGCCAGGCAGCCGGGGGACAGCGCTCGCTCCCATCACCTCCCGCCATGGGCGCCCGCTTCCTGCCTCCTCCCAGAGGGTGGTGCGCTGAGGTCCTGCAGGATGGCAGGTCTCCAGGAGGCAGGGAACAGGCTTGTCACTTCCTACTCTAGCACCAGGAGCCAGCCTTGGCTTAGACACTCCCATGCCTGAGGGCCCCACCACCACCCTCAACCGGGGCGCGCACCCCCAAGGCCGAGGATGCAGCTCTCCAGGGACCTAGAGACCACCCTGAAAGACACTTGTCCCTGTCCTGCTGTGGGATGTCCCATCACTCGCTTTGGTCTTTTGAATCTTTCTCTCTCGCACGGCTCCATCATTGCCCTACACCACCTGGAGCACAGGCCAGATGTGCCCAGAGTGCACACATTGGTTAGGACAGGACACTCACACAACCAACCTCGGACTGCTGGTTTGGGGTCCCAGGCCACAGGGCCTCCGGCACAGCAGTTCTCCTGGGGCTTCCTTCTGCAGCCGATGCAAGAGCGGAATCAGGGAGCACGGGCCCCGCAGAGCGGGGGTGGCCGCCCAGAGCCCCCGCAGGCCGGGAGAGGCTGCTTCCTCACCTGCTGCAGTGCTCTGAGGTGAAAGTCAGCCGACGAAGCCCGCAGAGCGGGAGACTCTCGCTGGTGCACCAGCTGTGCCCCTCATCGCCCTAGAGAGTCGAGCGAAGTTTCCTGTGCCCAGCATGGGGGTAAAAAGATGCGTTAAAAGGCAGGCCCTCCCCAAGGTGCCTGGAGGCCCCGCTTGCCTAAAAGAAATTGTTAAAATTGTGGGACGTGAGAAAATACTGAGAGGGGGAGAAGGCGCGGATAGAAGCGAGGCGGGAGGACGAGGAGGGGCCTGAGCGGGAGCCTCAGGAGGGTGCAGTCAGGACGAGGGGAGCCATCCACAGACCCCGCATCCCTGGCTTCACTTCCTCACCCAACAGCTTGCGGCTCTGGACGCAGAGATCGTCGGGCCTGACTCCAGAGCCGGTGCCCTGCGGTGCTCGGGTCTCGGTGCACAGGCACTGCCCTCTGGCTGCCCCTCCAAGGTCCCTGGCACACACCTTACCTGGGGGGCTTGGAACCAGCCGGACCAGGTTAGCTGCCCGGCAAAGTGGCCAAAGCCCAGACAGCGTGGCATGGCGCCTGGTGTCCCTGAGACTCCAAGGACTGAGCCGCACATGACAGCCTCGGCACCTAGCATCTTCCCACACCTCACGTCTCCGAAGCCCATCCGCAAGTGCCCGCCCCATTCCCAAGGCACGGTGCTCACACGGGCGGGGTCTCCGCCGTCACCGGCTGACTGACGCTGCCTGCGCCCTTAGAGCTGCGCGTGGAGTGCGGCTCTCTGCCACGGATCTCCCAGCCCACGGGTGCAGGTGGGACGGGCAGGTGCGCAGCGGAAGAACAAAGGAGACCACGGGCCGGGAGAAGAGACCCAGACCAGGGCTGGGGCTGTGGGGCGGGGCTCACAGACCCGGTGGCGGCACCCCGCACACAGGCAGGGGTCGAGAATCACTCTTTGGTGGAAGTCCAGGCTGGCCATGCTTTGTCCTGCATGCTTAGCACCACAAGAGCTTCCAGTTTGGGTCTTTTTTTTCTTTTCTTTTGGGGACTTCTGTGCACACATAGTGTGACATCTTGGGACTGTGACCTAAGCGCAAACACAAAATTCACTTGTGTTCTACACACACCTTCTGCACACGGCCCGGGGGAGATTTTATGCAATATGCTGTAAGAATTTTGTGCCTGCAGCAAGCTCTCACATGTGGAGCTTGCCACTTGTGGTATCAAAAGTGTCAGGTTTTCAGCCTTTCCAAATTCAGGGCTTTGGACTAGTGACGATCGGCCTGTCACCGCCTCACCTGTTCCCTCTATGTTTTACTCTTTAAGACAGCCGTGTGCGTCCATTCTCTACAAAACATCTCAGTAGAGTTTTCCTCAGTTTACATAATTTTAAAAATTAAAAGAGAAACTCAGAAGACTCAATGGAAGTGTAAAAAACTCTGGAGGAGGCTGGCGTGGGTTGAAATCCAAGGTTGTGTTGGGGAGGAGGAGCAAACTGGTCACCCAGGCCCCAGCCCAAGGGTCCCGGCCTGCAGTTCCGGCAGAGGAGACAATCAAGCCAGCCCCGTGCCTGTGTCTGTGCTGGAGTCCCCAGGTCTCGGGAGGGACAAGGACCAGAGTCCTCCAGAGGCGGACAGAGAGAAAAAGCTGGGTGGACAGAGGCGGGAAGAAACTGGGAGGCTGAGTCACCGGCTCCAAAGCTCAGGCCACTGAGGACCTGGTCTCCTGCTGACAGCCCAAGGTGGCCAAGCCCTGGAGGGGACAGGAGGTCTCGGGGGAGCTGCAGGGGAGGGCAGCGAATGCGCCGCGGGCGGGTGCTGACCTGCATTCTGGTCCTGCCCGTGGCTTTGTTCAGCCCGCAGCGCCTGCTCCACGATTTCTTTGCTGAAACGGCTCTTTGATGCAGCCCCCATTCGGGCCCAGTGACATGAAAGAGATACTGATGTGGCTCTCAAAGGCCGGCGGGGAGGTAACATTATCTCTTCCGCCGACTTCCCGTCCTCCCGCAGGGAAGAGCTCCCCGGCTGAGGAGCGCATCTTTCCCCTACTAATTTCCCATCAGATATTAATCTGAGAGGGGGAACGTGAATTAATACCTTAAGCTTGTAGGTCACACACAGGTCACCATCGTTGCCATGGAGACAAGGAGGAAGCTGACCTCCTGGGCCCAGGGAAGCTGGCTCCTAACAACTGCTAGGAACTCAGCAACTCCAAAATTGTGGGGAATTCTGTATGAGATGAAAACACAGCATCTCTTCCATAGGGCGCCCGTTGCAGAGCCCATGGGAGTCGGAGTCAGCAAGCTTCCCACAGATCACGATTTTGGGCCGGTCGTCTCGATGGAGAATGTGCAGCAGGGCTGGGATGGAGCTCAGTGAGGAAGTGCTTGCCCAGCATGTGTGAGGCCCTGGGTTCCATCCCAGCACCACGAATAATAATGAATAATAATTATTATTAAGCAAATAAGCAAATAAAATGCCCAACACTAGGGGCATCAAACAAACCCAAGTGTTCGCAGTAGAATAGCATGCAAGCGTTCCAAACTATGCTTAAGGAATACTCCACAGTCGGCAAAGGGCTCACCATGCACCACTGAAGAAAAAGGCCTGACTGTGAACAGCGGCGCAGGGTGACTTCGCTCCGCAGGATGAGGGCGGGGCGAGCGTGCTGCTGCAGGCACAGCAGGACGCGCAGAGGGCCCTGGAGGCTCCATCGTCAGCGCTTGCAGGGTAGCGGGGCTGTGCACGGCTATCTTTTGTTCTTTCCATGTCTTTAGATATTTTATCGTTTTCCACAAAGTGCATTACAGTATTTCCTTGAGCGATAGGATTTTGGGAACTGACCAGCACATGCTAAAGAAGCCGTCCTGTTAGAGAAACGGTACCCTTGTCTGTAGATAGAGCAGAGCCAACCCCAAGACGCCGCTTGTAACTGCTTTTGTAAGAGCTGAGCCAGTTGTCCACCAAATCTGCTTACCCCTGTCAGTGAGGCTCCCGATTCACTCTCCTCTGGGCATCAGCATCCCGGGCTGGAGCCGTCACACACTCTTAGGAAGGAGGTGGCCAAAGTCACCCTGCCTGTCTCCCAGTCTGCTACTGCCCTTGGCATTTGGGGAGCAGGAGTTCCGGCCTGTGGGGGAAGGAAGGGCGGGAGGGTGAGAGGACCCTGAGCCTGGGACCTCTGTGTAGCTGCAAGAGACGAGGGAGAGTGAAGCTGAGGAGTCAGACGATCTCAGGTCATGAAAAGACAAACCCGAGGACACTGGAATGTGTGCGGGCCCTGGACTCTGTCCAGCACCAGAGAAGACGAGACCCATCTCCGCAGGAGACGGGATGGAGGAGAAAAAATCCCCTGAACAATGTGAAAGCTAAAATTCTACTGGCATTTCTCACCCTTCACAAACACATGCTTAAACTGCACACACACACACACACACACACACATTATGCAGTGCACACACACACACACACAGTGTTGTTACGCAAACACATGTGTGCTTGTGTGTGTGCGTGCCTCCTCACAGATACACACCCCCGGACCCCTCCCATTTCCACACAGCTGTCGGAGCCCGCAGATGTCGTTCCCTGGTGTCCACCAGGTGACCACGTGCGTGGCTGTGGGACCTGCAGGGAAATGCAAGTTGCAAAGAGCACTCTTCTCCCAGAGTGAAACCAAAATTGGCCTCAGGCCCTTGGAGCAGAGCAGCCCTGGAGTCTGCATGGCACCCTGTGCAGAAGAGAACAGTCCAGCAAAGAACAGGCCAAGCAAAAAGAAAACCAAGCCCTCCACTCTGCCGTGCGTTTCCCTAAGCCTGACCAACCCGGACCCATCCCAGAGCCCTCCCTGGATCCACACGCAGCTCCTCTCCCCAAGCATCGGTGCCAGGCTCCTCAGGGCCCAGACTCCACGCTCCGGGGCAGGCAGGTTCACCACCGCCCCACTCCCCGGCCTGCAACACGGCGGAATCGCCGCCCTCTGCTGCCTCCCGGTGGATGGGAGCGAGACCAGCTGGTCTCCCATGCAGGGGTGTAGAATGGCCATTCCCTACCTGTCCCCGGCACGCGGTAAATCAAACTACCCTACCCCTACCCCTAATATTATAGACAGCTAAGTTAGGTAGAAAGGTCTAGGCAGTCAGACAGGGCTAGGCCCTGGAGGGATCAGTGCAGAGCATGGGAACACAGCACAGCTGGGGCTGGAGGCGCATCCACTGAAGGCCAGGTCTCAGGACAAGGAGGGAATGACCAGGCCTGCCCACCTGCCCGCCTCCCCTAGGGATAAGCAATAAGTGGAAGATTACACTATAACTGATATCACCTGGTCCGAGAAAGTTGAGATAGACAGCAGTCACCCAGGTGGGTGACCAGGACCTCCTGAACCATCCCTTCCTAAAAAGTCTTTGTCCTTTCCATGTACACTTGCTATGTGACCTGTTACCCCATTGGATCAATATTAATTAAGTGGTTATATTTGTTATCTTATTGGTTGATCATAGTTTTGTCCCATGTTATACCTACCTCCTGATTTTGCTCTATAAAACTTCCTCTGAGAGGCGGGCTCATTGGCAACCCACTTTCAGGTCCCCTCCTATCTCTCAGGAGTTACTGCTCTTAATAAATTTTTCCTTTCTTAACCTCCATTGTTTGTTAGAGTCCATTCTTCAAACTCTGTGTATCTGACATCTAGCTAGTTGGGAGTTATAACATTTCCCCTATGTCACTAACACAACCGGCCAGAACGCGTGGTGCTCAGGGCACCTTTTCCCTCGTAGCATCACTGAGGTGACGAGAAGAAAACCCAGGACTGCAGTGCTGAAGCACCCAGCTCTGGTGCCCGCTGCTTCATCTCACGATAGCTGAGCTGCAAAGGGTTCCACCGAATGTCCTTCGGGAGGCAGAGAGAGGACGAGAAAGATGCGCCCTTGCTGGACACCCCCAGGGAGACAATTGCAGGGCCTGGTTAGCCGGGAATTTCTGGTATAAACTCCTCTCAAACAGAGCACGGGATAGACTTAGATTAAGATTGCTTTGTTGTTCATCTGGAAATCCAGCTGTGCCTGGAGTCTGGCTTGGGGAGCTGTCGTGTGTCACTCTGCGGTTTCCAGGTTTGTTCCTGGGCCCGGGTCCTCACCTCGAGCCCAGGCCAGAGCGTGTCCGGTCCTGGCAGACAGCTGCATGTGGGTCTGCAGTCCTGGGGGGTCTCCTGCAATGTGAACCGCGCTCCTCCTGCACAGCGGTGTCCCAGGAGGGACTCGCTCAGTGGCATGGGGCGGGCCAGCGGGCAGTGGTGGAGCTGGGTTGGAACACGGGTCGGCTCCAGAGCCGGACACTGACAGAGCACAGGTCACGGGCCCGGACAGGACAGGCTTCTCACTGGGGGGACGCGACCTGCGCAGTCAGCGCAGCCCTTGCCATGGCCCCCAAACGCCGACTGCAGGGTACACAGGTGCAGTGCCTCCTCCTCGCTGGTAACAACAAAGCCAGGCGTCTCTCCTCCCGCCTCACCTGGGTGGCGGCTCCAGCCACATCCCAATGGTGCTGGGACCGGTAGTGGCCTTGCCCTCCCCAGCAGGGCCACCTCCCCCCACTGTGTCCCCAGAATCCGCGGCCTGCCCCTCGCCCCGCCTTCCTGTCCCCTGCTTGCCACAGCCCTGGCTCCCTCCTCTGGCTCTCTGGCCCCAGCGGGCAGACCCTGCAGTGTCGGCTCATCGAGGCACGGCTGCGGCTGAGTGCAAGGGAAAGCTTCCGCCCTCAGGCAGAGCAGGGCTGCACAGAGCTCTCAGGAGAGACCCAGCTCCCCCGGTTCTGCTGCACCGCTGGCTCCCTCGCCCCCCTGCTCCGGCCCCTCCCTGGAAGGCCCTGGGCCACAGCCAGGAGGCTGGGGAGGCAGCGGTCAACACCGCAAGGGCGAGCAAGCTGGGAAAGAGGCGACGTCTGGGGTCAGGGCACCCCTGGGTGTCCAGGATCTGAGCTGGGCATTTGGATCAGCTGTGACCCAGGGCAACACTGGGCACCCTCTCGTCCCCCAGCCCTAAGCTATGGTTTACTCTGGCTGCTTTCCATCTGAGCCGTTTGAAGTTTGGAAAAATGCGTTTGAAGAGGGTTATAAAAGAGACGTTGCATTTGGAGGCAGAAGAGATTAGA
>RJWM01009766.1:0-66527 GCA_004363535.1 Dasyprocta punctata | reverse complement strand
CCCTCTTGCCAGCAGCCTTCTTAGCCCTGACCAACAGCCTCTGCTTCTTCTCTTGTTTCGTCTCTGGTCTGTACTTGTGGGCGAGCTTAAGCAGCTGGGTAGCTGTTTGGCAGTCCAAGGCCTGGGTGAACTGGGTAACAGCAGGGGCACCTTCAGCCGCTTGTACAGGAGAGCCCTCTGTCGCTGCAGCCAGAGGTAGCGGGGCCATTTGATGAAGCAGGTGAGATCGCTCTTGGGCTGGATGTCCTGTCCAATGCCAAAGTTCTTTGGCCTCTTCTCAAACAGTATTTGCCACCTTCTTGGCCTCTGCTTCTTCACGACAGCAGGGGCTGGGGCCACCTTCTTCCCCTCGGTCTTCCTCCCTTTCGGCACCTTGGGTGGCTGACTTACTGTGCTTTTCACTTGTGGCATTTTCACTTCATTCTTTCTTTTCTTTTTTTGTGGCACCAGGAATTGAACTCACAACCTCAGGCCTGCCAGGCAGGCGCTTAAGCCACTGAGCCAAACTCCCAGCCCTAGTTTTTTGAGACAGGGTCGTACTATGTTGTTCAGGCCAATCTTGCACTCACGTTGTAGCCCAAGCCGGCCTCCAACTCACAATGCTCCTCCTACCTCAGCCTCCCACGTGCTGGGATTAAAGGCGTGCGCCACCACGCCTGCCTGCTTCATTCTGTCTTATAGCTTACATCTTGTAGCTGAAATTACCTATCTGATCCTGCATGTGTCAGCTTTTACCATCAGAGTCATCACCTTTATTTTAAATTCTCCAGCTTTTAGCAATGAATTATCAGGCCCACAATACAAAAAGGCAAGTAAAAAACCAGTCTGAAGAGAGAAAGCAATTGCTGGAATGAGGCTCAGATAGACCACAGATGCTGAAAATCTTGCCTCCTGGCTACAGCGAACTCCTGCAGGTGGTCAGCTGCAGTGGGAATACTTATACTACAGCAAGGTAGAAATCAAATGCTTCAAATTCTGGTTTAGTGTGTGCTTTTGTTGGCTGCCTAGATTAAGTAAATGTGGCAGAAAATGTAACAGGCATTACACTTAAAAGAATGTTAAATCTATAGCTGATACAATGTGAATAACACACGAACCAAATATTCTTTTTGAAAACTATTATCATCTTCCACAAAGAAAATTCCACACATCATTGTTCAGTGAGGGACATAGCCAGTGCTAAGGCTGAAAGTTTTCAGTTAACATAATTTGCATGTGGATGAAAATGCTGGAATGAAAGGCTTGGCTTTTCCTCTTTGAAGACTCTTTTTTTTTTTAAACCTCTATTGTGGTTTCAAGGAGCTGTCACAATGAAATATATTCCCTGGGTATTACCCTAGATGACCACACTAGATGTTTAGTGAGGGCCAAAGCTTCTATGTCTGCCACATGACTTCGAACATTGTATGTCCTTTATTCTCCAGGAAGCACTAATTCTGGGGAAGGGATGAAGATGGGCTGCTGCCGTCCACTATGTTCTTCTGGTCAAGGGCTTGGTCATGTAGCTACAGCGGGAGGGAAGCAGGCAACTCATGCCATGCATGCCAAGCTGTTAGGTATGCTAGTATCCCCAGCTTGTACCCAGAGAAGTAAATTCACACTAGCTCATACTAAAGCAAAGTGGAAATTAAAATAGTATGAAAAACAACTCATCAATTCAGTGGAAAAGTATTTTTTAATAGCTGCCTTTGTGTGTTGACATTTCACTTCATTTAATAATCACAGGTAAATTCCTTATTGAGGTCTATTTTTCTAATTTTCAACTTTCTCAGCATTTATGATCTTTACAGAAACTCAATATGGTATCTATGATGCTTCTTAAATAAAGATCTTCAACCTGGGCTTACTCTGCACTCCAGAGGCTCTGAACTCCTCACAGTCAGATGCACGGTCCGGGTGGTGCCACACTCTGGGGTGTGCTCTGTCTAGCCACCTGGGTCCCAAAGATTCCAAACTCCACCCAGCCAGGCTGAAGGTCCAGTGACACACCCCAGGGCTGTGTCTCTGCTAGCCAGCTGGGTTGTAGGGGTTTTGAATGCTACACAGCCAGGTTCTAGGCCCCAGAAACAAGCTCTAAGGGTGTGACCCTGCTAGCTACAGGGAGGATACAAACTTTGTCCAGCCCAGCATCCCAGAGCAACCAAACAAAGTACATCAGAGGAAACCACGGCCAGCCTCACAGACCACAGAACACAAGGGTCCAGTGCCATAATCTGGGGGTGCACCCTGGCTAGCCACAGGGATACTGGAGGATTGAAGCGCTACCCAGCACAGTGTTCCAGTGCAATCCATCAGGAGGCTGTCTGCCCAGCCACGCAGGTCCCAGAGGAAAATGACAAAAGGAAAGAGCAAGAGGCAGTCTCAGTCCCCCAGCCCACTGAGAACAAACCCCAGAGACACTGAAATAGAAGACACTAGGAGTCACACAACTGAACTTCCTGAAATGATAGCAAATGAAGTAAAGAAACAACTCCATGAAGCTATAGAGAAACTCAAATCAGAAATAATCTCTCTGCTAAAAAATGAAATGACAATCATTATGAAAGAAATGCTGTGTGTATCTAAAGAAGATCAAGATAAGAAAATAGAAGAACATAAGAAAATGATGGAAACTTTGAATGAACAATAAAAAACACAAATAGAATGCACGAAACAGATTCAAAGGGAAATTCAGAAAATGAAAAATTCCATGGAAAGTTGGCAAAACTGCTTGAATGAAGCTGAAGATAGAATCTCAGACATAAAAGACAGCATGGAAGCCTATGATCATGAAAGAAAAGATCTCTTAAAAATAACAAGGAACTGGGAAACAATAATTCAACAGCTGCAAGACAATGCCAAGAGAAATAACAAGATTAATAGGCATCAATGAAAAAGCAGAGGTCAATACTAATAAGCTGTGAAAACTATTCACAGAAATAATAGCAGAAAATTTTCCAAACATGGGAATAGAATCTGATATACAGGTAAGTGAGGCATACAGAACCCCAATTAACCAGAACCAAAATAAATCTTCACCCAGACATATAATAATTAGGGTATAAGAAATAAAGCACAAGAACAAAGTACTAAAAGCTGTCAGAGAAAAGAAACAGATCACCTACGAAGGAAAGCCTATCAGAATCACGGCAGACTTCTCAACACAAACCTTTAAGTTAAGAAGAGCTTGAAGTGAAGTATTTCAAATCCTGAAAGAAAACAACTTTCAACCCAGATTGATGTATCCTGTAAAACTATCTTTAAAAATTGATGGAGAAATAAGATACTTCCATGACAAAGAACAACTGAAGAAATTCATGGCCACCAAACCACCACTACAAGGAGTACTGAAAGACACTCTAGAAACAGACCAAGATAGCTACAATCTTAAGAACAACAATAAAAGGAAACCAGTAAGCAGGGCAAATAATTAAACAGAAAATATAGAAAACCAACAATAGAAAGATATCATGACAGGGATGAGTCAGTACATATCAGTTATATCAATCAATGTAAATGGTCTCAACTCACCAATAAAAAGAAGCAGACTGGCAGAGTGGGTTAAGAAACAAAATCCAACAATATGCTGTGTACAAGAAAAACATTTAACTCAAAAGGAAATTCACAGACTAAAAATCAAAGGCTGGAAAACAATACAGGAACCGAGAATAAAGCAGGAGTCACTATTTTGTTTGCAGACAATGTGAACTTCAAACCGAAAATGTTCAAAAGAGACAAAGAAGGTCACTACATACTTGTTAGGGGAAAACTTCAAGAGGAAGAGATTACAATCATAAATATATATGCACCGAATATGGGAGCACCCAACTATGTAAGACAATTCTTAATAGACATGAAAAACCAAATAAACAATAAAACAGTTATAATGGGGGACCTTAACACCCCACCATCACAGACAGACAGACCAAACAAAAAAATCAGCAAAGAAGTAACAGAACTGAATCAAACTCATGAACAAATGGACCTAGTAGATGTGTACCAAGTGTTCCACCCGTCAACATCAGAATGCACATTCTTCTCAGCTGCACATGGGTCATTCTCTAAAATAGATCATATACTGGTCTATAAAACATGCTTAAGTAAATGCAAAGGAACTGAAATAATTCCATGCATATTATCTGACCATAGCACAGCAAAATTGGAAATGAATGACAAAAAACCCCACAAGAACCCCATAAACACATGGAATTTAAATAATACTCTCCTAAATAATCAATGGGTCACAGAAGAAATTAAACAATATCTACAATTGAATGAAAATGCAAATACAAATTACCGGTACCTGTGGGACACAATGAAAGCAGTCCTCAGAGGGAAATTTATAGCACTAAACTCCCACAGCATAAAATGGAAAGAACACACATAAACAACCTAATGAAATGAATGGAAAAACCCCCAAACTTCTAGAAAAAGAAGACCAAGTCAAATCCAAAACCCAAAGAAGGGAGGAAATTATCAAGATCAGAGCAGAAATTAATGCAATTGAAACTAAGAAAACAATACAAAGAAATAATGAATTGAAGAGTTGGTTCTTTGAAAGAGTAAACAAAATTGATAAACCCCCTAGCCAACCTTATCAAAAAGAGGAAAGAAAAAACTCAGATTCATGTAGCAAGAAATGAAAAGGGTGAAATCACTACAGATCCTGTGTAAATACAGAAAATCATCAGCACCTACTTTGAAAACCTTTACTCACATAGATTTGATAACACAGAAGAAATGGACAGATTCCTAGAAACCTGTAAATTACCAAAGCTGAATCAAGAAGATGTAAAACTGTTGAATAACCCAATTTCAGCTAATGAAATTGAAAAAGTAATTAAATCCTTACCAACAAAGAAAAACCCAGGTCTTGATGGGTTCACTGCTGAATTCTATAAGAAATTTAGGGAAGACTTAATGCCAACACTCCTCAAACTCTTCAATGAAATTGAAAGGGAAGCAAGTCTCCCTAACTCATTCCTGGAAACAAGTATTACCCTAATACCAAAACCAGAGAAAGACCCAACCAAAAAAGAAAATTACAGGCCAATCTCCCTCATGAACATAGACGCAAAAATCCTCAATAAAATACTGGCAAATAGAATACAGAAAGTTATCAGGAAGATAATACACCATGATCAAGTGGGATTCATCCCAGGAATGCAGGGATGGTTCAACATATGCAAATCAATAAATGTAATACACCATATCAATAGGGCCAAGGACAAGAACCACATGATCATCTCAATAGATGCAGAAAAAGCTTTTGACAAAAACCAACACCCATTCATGATAAAAACCCTACAGAAAATTGGCATAGATGGTCTCTACCTCAACCTGATAAAAGTCATATATCATAAACCAACAGCCAGCACCTCACTAAATAGAGAAAAGCTGAAAACTTTCAACCTAAAATCAGGAACAAGACAAGGACATCCATTATCACCACTCCTATTCAATATAGCTCTGGAAATATTAGCCAGAGCAATTAGACAAGAAAAAGAAATAAAGGGAATAAGGATAGGAAAGGAAGAAGTGAAATTATCATTATTTGCAGATGATATGATACTCTACATAGAAGACCCCCAAAAATCCATTGAAAAACTTCTAGATGTAATAACCAAATTCAGTAATGTTGCTGGATACAAGGTCAACACTCAAAAATCAACATCGTTCCTGAACACAAACAACAAAGTCACTGAGAGAGAAATAAGGGAAACCACACCCTTCACTATAACATCCAAAAAAATGAAATACTTAGGAATCAATCTAACAAAGGAAGTAAAAAATCTATACAGTGAAAATTTCATTACTCTGAAAAAAGGAAATCAAAGATTTCAGAAAATGGAAAGATATTCCCTGTTCATGGATAGGAAGAATTGACATCATGAAAATGGCCATCCTCCCAAAATTGTTATACAGATTTAATGCAATTCCAATCAAAATACCACTTGCCTACCTCACAGAGCTAGAGAAATCATCCCTAAAATTCATCTGGAACCAGAAGAGACCTAGAATAGCAAAGGCAATTCTGGGCACTAAAGGTAAGGCAGGAGGCATCACAATACCCGACTTGAAACTATATTACAGAGCTATTGTGATAAAATCAGCATGGTACTGGAATCAAAACAGACCTGAAGATCAATGGAATAGTTTAGAAGATACAGCCACAACTACAAACACACTTAGCCACCTCGTCTTTGACAAAGGGGCCAAACATGTACATTGGAGGAAAGATAGCCTCTTTAACAAATGGTGGTGGAAAAACTGGCTTTCTATACGCTGTAAACTAAAACTAGATCCATATCTATCACCATACACTAAAATAAAGTCAAAATGGATCAAAGATCTGAATATTAAAACAGAGACACTAAACTTGCTGGAAGACAAATTAGGTAAGAATCTTGATGACATAGGGGTAGGCAGACAGTTCATGAACAAAAATCAAATTGCACGGGAAACACTTCCCAGACTCAACAACTGGGATCCAATCTTACTAAAAAGTTTTTGCATGTCAAAGGAAATCTCCAACAGAGTGAAAAGTAAACCCACAAACTAGGAAAATATCTTAGTCAATTGTCCTTCAGACAAAGGAGTTCTATCTAAAACATATAAAGAATTAAAAGAAATCAGCCCCCTAAAATTCAAGGACTCAATCCAAAAATGGGCATCTGAGATGAATACACACTTCTCAGAGAAAGAAATACAAATGGCAAATAAATATATGAAAAAATGTTCAACACCAATGGTCATTCAGGAAATGCAAATTAAAACAACACTGAGATTCCATCTCACTCCAAAAAGAATGGCCAAGATTAAAAAATCAACCAACAACAAATGCTGGAGGGGCTGTGGGGAAAAAGGAACTCTTCTCCACTGTTGGTAGGAGTGTAGACTGGTGCAACCACTGTGGAAATCAGTGTGGAGATTCCTCGAGAAGCTAGGATTAGAGATCCCATTTGACCCGGCTATCCTGCTTCTGGGTATTTTCCCAGAAGAACTGAAAACATCATACCACAGTGATATTTGTGCACCTATGTTTATAGCAACCCAATTTGTAATAGCCAGATCTTGGAAACAACCCAAGTGCCCATCAATCAAGGAATGGATTAAAAAGATTGGTATTTTTATACAATGGAGTACTACTCAGCTATCAAGAAAGATTGCATTGAGACTTTTATAAGTAAATGGACACGACTTGAGACCATACTCATAAGTCAGATGAGTCAAACCCACATGTGTAAGTACCATATTGTCTCCCTAGTGTAAGAAACTGAAAAAGTATATATGATCCAAAATCTACAATAAATACTGCGTAAGGGTAAAAAACTGCTCATAGAGCAAAAGTAATTGGGAAAGGGAAAAGGAGGAAAGAAGGAAGGGAAAAGGAAAAAGACATAAATCTGTATATATGTATATGTAAGATAACTAAAATGACTATACTGCTGGATGTATTAGTTATTGAGAAAGACTGATTAATACTCATATGATTAGATCAATTTTACATGTCTATATCTGTGTAAACAACCATGTTGAAGGTAACAATACAGAATATTGCAACCATTATCAAGTTCCTGTCATCTTGTTTTGTAAACCTATAATGTTACTGTTGTGGATTTGCTGTTGTTGTTTGTTTGTCTCTTTTGCTTTTTATCTTTCTTAAAAAATAAAAAAATAAAGATCTTCAAGAAACATTTTATGTGTAAAAAAATCTGTGGTTGTTTTTGTTTTTGTTTTTGTTTTTGTTTTTGTTTTTGAGACAGGGTCTTGCTAAGCAGTTCAGGCTGGCGTTGAATTCATTATGTAGCCCAGGTTGGCCTTGTACTCACAGTGATCTTCCTGCCTCAGCCTTCTGAGTGTTGGGATTACAGGCATGTGCCACCATGCCTGGCAAAATCGGAGTTCTGTTTGAAGCTGTCACAAAATGTGGGCAAGATGGTCAGTGGCAAGGGCTTTGTTGCTTAATCAGGACCAATTTTCACTGCTGATTTTTCACCACTCATGCACTTTCAGAGTTGACACGGTACGGCTTCTGATGTTGGATCAGTGCTGCTCTCTGCCCGTGGGCCTTTCCACACTCTGCACTCACAGGATTCTCCTCAGAATGGGCACCTTTATGTTTAAGAACTTCCAGTAGAAGTCTCACTCATATTCAGAACATTCAAAACGTTTCTCTGCTTATGGATTCTGAGGTGGTGACTGAGACATGTTTCCTGATGGAAGCCACTGTTCTCCTGACAGGCTTCACGTTGCCATGAATCTCCTGGGGTCCGGTTAGCTGTCTCCTCTGTGAAGGCCTCCTGTATGCAGGATGTTCGTACATCTCACCTCCCGGGTGGCTGGGGACTAAGTCTTCAACACATGGGCCTCTGGAGTCCGCAAGATCCAAACTATAACATCCACCTCATAGAGAAAAGATAACTTTGACGGTTTCATTACATCACAGAATATTAACATTTTTAATATAATTTTATGGTTACATTTCTCCCACTGATTATATAAATTTCAGTTTTTTATATTCTTTTGCAATCAGATCTGCATTCTATTGGATTCTTAGTTAATGAATTAAATAAAACTTGTACATACACTCATCTGTCAAAATAAAACCAGCGTTCATTGTAAGTTAACTTCATACTTACAAAGAAATAGTTTAGTAATCTGAGGATGAAAGTGTGTGTAAAAGTCTTACACCCTGTTGAGAATTTGATGATGTCCAACTTCCTTGGTCTAAGTAGCTGCTCTTTTCACACCAGGGTGAAAGCTTCTGTGGAAGCAAATGTTGTTAAGGAGACAATCAGCCTTAGAGTCGCACCAGAAAAATGGAATTTCGTGACATCAGAGAACCTTCAGAATCAGGCCTGGAGGTCATTCTGAAAGATGAACCGTGAGGGACTCTACATGTTCATGCCAAGGCAGAAGGAAGTCTCTCCAGTACTTTAATCACTACATTGACTGAATACTACAAATTCCACCAATCCCATTTCTCACACTTGGTATGTAAATTAGTAAAACTTCTGAGTACAGGATGCAGGGTGAAGACAGAAAATGCAGTGTTTTTGTGTGTGTGTGTGTGTGTGTGTGTGTGTGTGTGTGCGTCACTGGGGATCAAACTCACAACCTCACATCTGACAGGCAGGCTCATAAGCCACTGAGCCAAACTACCAGCCCCAGTTTTTTGAGACAGGGTTGCACTCACGTTGTAGCCCAAGCCAGCTTCGAACTCATAACGCTTCTCCTACCTCAGTCTCCCCAGTGCTTGGATTAAAGGCATGCGCCACCATGCCCGGCTAGAAAATGCAGTGTTTAATGCTGACCTCCATTGTGCTGTGTGGCCTAATTAAGTTAGTTGACAGTACCTGAAGGATTGGCTTCTGTTTTGGGGATCAGTTTCTGATAGGCACTTCATTTTTAAATTAATTAGTTAATTAATTAATTTTGGTTTTTTGAGACAAAGTCTTGCTCCACTGAGGTTTAACTTGAACTCAAGACCCTTTTGCCTCAGCCTCTTGAGTGTTGGGGTTACAAGTGTGCACCACCATGGTCAGTGTGGCAGTGAGGTGTTTGTTGTTTTTGCTCTTATTCTGTGCCAGAACACCTGGGTAGGGCTTTGATCAGCATGCTTTTCTAGCCCAGTAAGTGGTCACCATTTAGTTCTTTAATGCCATGAGGTATTTTTTTTTCCTTTGTTTTGCTCTGGGTGCTGGAGATTGAACCCAGGAACTTGAGCTACCACTTACTTACACTCCTGTGAAGTGATTTTTAAAAGTCATTTTGCCTAGTTTTTGCACCTCTCAGTGGGAAAGTTGTCTTACATTATCAGAAATGAATTCTCGGTGTGTGGTATTGCAATGTGGATATTAATTATAAAAGTATTTCAGTTCTGATTCCTATTATGCCATTTCAGCCTACAGAAACATTTACATATAATTCATTTGTTCTTTAAAAAAGAAGTCAAGAATACACAGTCCAGGTCAGGGATTTAGCTTAGTGGCACAGCGCCTGCCTGGTAAGTGCGAGGTCATGAGTTTGATTCCTGGTACAAAAAAAAAAAAGAAAAAAAAAAGAAAAAAAAACTTAGTAATACTTCCTGACCACATATAGATATGGAGGCTAGAACTGATGTGCTCTAACTATGAACACGAAGTTTGTGTGGTGAGGAATTTGGGATAACTGACCTCACTCCAAGTGTTTTGACCAGGTAACTTCAGAATGTCATTCAGCTTTTCAAGATTCAAGGGAATAAATACTGCTCTGTGAAATTCTTGATCTCTGGGAAGATCAAGAGTTCTTGACCTCAGGGGAAGAAGTGAACTGCCTGCAGTACGCCTGCGCTGGGTACCAGTGAGGTGCTGTGGGGCAATGTGTGTGAGCCTGAAGGCAGAGTCTGTCTCAAGTGTGCACCTTCCTTTCAGTCAAACACAGGTTTCTGTGAGGTACTAATAGATCCAAACCTTATTGTATTCAAACAAACAGGCCAACCCCTGCTCCTCCTGCATCTTAGCATTGCTAACATCAGTGCTCGTCCAGTTCTCAGTATGAAGACACTGGAGTCACCCTTACTCTCTTGAACCCCATCTAATTCTTTAGCACCATCTCCTTGACACTGTCCTCAGTGCACATCCGCAGCCTGACCTCATCTCTCCAGCTCACCAACCCGGGGCCTTGTCCCAGCCATGCTCGCTTTCTGCTTGGGTTCCCTTAGCAGCTCCTACTTTTTCCTCCAGCTCCCATGCTTGTCCAGATGCTCTTCTTAACACACTGAGAGTCCTTTTAAAACTAAGATTATCATATTTTTGTTAAAAATCCTGCAACAGCTTTCAGCTTCACTCAGGAAAACTCAACTCTAAAGCAGCCTGCACACCCATTTCTGCATAACCTCTGGCCTCTTCTCCCCGACTTCACTTCCGCAGTGCATCAGCACCTTTGTGCCTGCTGCTCTCCTTTCCTGGGATGATGGGAAAACACTGCATTTGCTCTTTGCTCCCAGCATGGTCTGACATGTACCTTTTCTTAGTTATACTGCATTTTAAGTAAGAGAATCAGTTGACCTCTCTATACTCTGAAAAGTCAGGCATTGTTTTTGAATTTGTGGATGCTTCGTTCTTACCTTTGAGATTGACTTTGCTGCAGGCAGCCAGCAGATGAGTGTGTCTGGCTGGTTTAGTTGTCTGTTGATCTCAAGATCCCATGTAGAGAGGTGGTACCTTGACACCTGTGTCCCTAAAATGTCAGACAGGTCCCTTAGTTCACAAAGGATAGGAACCATGACATGCTAGTGATACCCACACTGAGCATAATCTGTGACCCAGCAATTTTATCTGTGACTATGTTTTCCAGAAAAACACTCCTAAAGTTGTTCTGTGGGAGACTGTTAATAACAAAGTGTTGATGAAAAGCCCTAACGGATTTCTTTAGAGGAATGAATAAATGACTAAGCATCGATAGCAGCTAAAGGGGACTGGAACTTCATAAATGAACATGCATCAACCTCAAACAGTGGAATGGCATAGAAGGTGAGACCAGGTTCCTACAGGAAGTGTTTACGGGTGGGTGGGCGGGGCATGGGATCTGATGAAACAGAAGAAATTAAATAAAATTATAGAAATGAAGATGAATCTGTATCAAACCAGCAACTATGGTCTACCTTGAAATGAGTTCATCATCCACACTGGGCACTCAGGGTCATTCGCAAAGCAGCACTCAGAAGAGGGCGGAAGACTCCACACAGCCCTCACGTTAGGTGGACCCGACCCACAAACGACACCCACTGCGCAGTCGGTCAGCAGGCTGTGAGTCATTATTCAGCGTCAGTCATTATTCTGCATGTTGAGAAACAAAGGCAAACAAACGTGTGCTGTGGTCAGCATGTCGCAGTCCACCTACCTTTAAGAAAATGTGTGCCAGGAGCAGGGGCACTTATATAACCCTGGCACTTGCAAGGCTGAGGCAGGAGAACTGCTGGGAGTTCAAGGCCAGCCTGAACTACATAGCAAGACCCTGTCTGAAAAAAAGTTTCTTTTTTCTTTTTTTTTTAACAAAGGGATAGAAATTTTGTGAAATGCTTTGCCAGAATATAGTTATCTGCAGCATTTGAAAGACCAATTAACCTTAAAAGTAAATAGCTCAGTAGCATGGTGCCTGCCTGGCAAGCATGAGGTCCTAAATTCAATTCCGGTACACACATACACACAAAAGGTAAATGAGAATGTGTTCGATAAAAAGTGACATATTTAACTGGATTTCAGGAGTCAAAGCCAAATTAGTCTAAAAAAATTATCTTAAAAATCATTTTAATTACTATAAATTCCAAACCAAAAAGGAGTGATGTTTGAATTATCTAACGTTGTGATTAAATATGTATAGACTTCCCCTTACTAAGTTTGAGAGAAAATGAAATTAATAGTTAAATATCCATAGTGATCTATCACAGAAATTTAATTTCTGAATTCTGGCAATGAAGTGACACAATAGTCTTTTTCTAAATAACACTTGTTTTAATTCCATAAAACAATCCTAAAGTGATTATGTGCATTTTCTTAATGTTGAAAAATATCCTGTAATAGACATCTACCACATATCTTAATTAAGTTTTGTGTTTGTTGTATATTTTGTAATGTTTGGTAAAGGATGAATTAATCAAAAGATTTTCCTGAATGTCTTGCTATATAGTGTGAACTCTCCAATGTCTGATAAGATCTGAAATTTGACTGAAGGCTTTATTTAGAGTCATAGAGCTTTCCCCAGATGAAACCCTGATGGACTCCAAGCACTGAGCCAACACTAATCTTCCAGGTAGTGGTCACAGGAATAGTTTTGCGCTGGTGTGGGTATTCTGATATATGATGGAGCTTTTGGTGAAGGTCTCTGCAGCAACCCATGCAGCTCTTGAGGTTCTTGGGGTGAAGGAATGCCAGAGGATAAGAAAATAAAGAAGTGACAAAGCTGGGGTCAGGTGGAGTCCCTTACTCTCCTGATGGGAGGAAAAGTACTGCTCAACCAATGTAACACATTTATTTATATACTCCATACACTGGGAAGAACAATGTCAATTTCAACTTCACTGTCTAGCAACTTGTTTGTCTGGCAGACCCGGGTCCCTTGCCTTCTTGGTGCTGGAACAACTTGTTTATATGGCTTGTTTTGAGCTGTGTGTTTTCAGGGCTGGTCTTGCTTTAGCCCCACGTGTGATCAGTCTCTAGCTTCAATGGCTCCCTACAGTTCTTCTTACATTTTTGCACTTACGAGCTTTCTGGTAATAAGTGCCGTCTTCTAACTGAAGGTCTTCTGTCCCATGTCACTTGTGCTGTTCTTTGGAGTGGATCCTTTGGTGGGAGAGCAGAGTTGAGCTGCAATGGCCCCTTTGCACCCACAGGGCTTTTCTTCAGGGCAGACGTTTAATAAGGCTGTCTCAGAACCTCAAGGCTCTTGTCTATAGTGCACACGCTTGTGTCCACTGACACGAGTTTAGGCCAAAGGCCTTGCACACTGAAGACATCCACGAGGGTATCTGAAGGTTGTGGTGCATTCTTTACTCCCTTGACTCATTTCTTTCTGTGTTTAATGGGATGTGGGTCTGCATGGATGGTCTCTCCGGGGGAGGATACTTAGAGGTTCTCCTCCAGTTTGGATGCACTGGTGTTGAATTGAGGGCTTCTGTTGTGCCAGTATTTGCTTTTTCAGGGAGGAATATTTTTCAATGAATTTCTTTCCCACCCACTTTACAGTTAGAGGCTGCTTCTCTTATTACCTCTAAAGCTGAAAATCACGTGCAAGGTCAATGACAGCTTCTCCTTCAGAGTACTGGAGGGGCTGAACTTCAGAGAGTTCTGCCAGGTGTCTCAGGCATGAGGCTCTCTAGCATGAGGCGGTGTCTGCTGTGCTTACAGACAGAGCCCTGCACTTGGGTAAATTATTCAGACCTGTTCAGTGTGCAGCCCTTATTCACTCTGTAGGGCACTGTATTGGGTATGCTATGTCCCCCAAGTCCTCATACTTTTGATGGGGCTGAGTCTAGTGCTTGTGTTCAGTTTTGTTGTCTAGCACTGGGATTGGCAGTGTGAGCACTGCACACGCCCAGGGGTGGAGCTGAGATACAGAGTAAGGGAAGGCGGGGCTTCCTCTCGCACTTCCGCACTTCCACCCTCCCTCTCTCTCGCCAGTGCGCTTGCGGCTTCCAGCCACCATGAACGGCAGCCCCACCACGCCACACTGACTTGGAGCCAACTAAGTATGGGCTGAAACTCCCGAGAAACTCTAAGAAATAAACCTTTCCTTCCCTAATTTTGGGCGTCAGGTATTTTGTCTCGGCAATGAGCAAAAAGTAACTAAGATAGGCACCAACCTCTAAGTTGGATTTCTTTGGGAAAATCCTGTTTTGAAATGAACTCCTTGATTAAGGCAGGAGATGCGATCTAAAAGAACCAGTGAATCATGCAGTCAGCACTGTTTTCTTGCAGGCAAAAAAGCAGGATTCAAATGTAACATACACAAGTAGACTATAGAAAGGCCCTAGCCAAAACACAGCTCTTTGTATGTAAAAGTTCTCGACAAGAATATGTACTCGTTTGTTCTATCATTAATTCTGCTCTTCAGTATTTTCTTCCTTCTGCTTCCTTTGGGTTTATTTGTATGTTGACAGCATTACTTTTTTTTCCTCATTTTGCTTCTTTTCTAAATATAGCATCTACACTTTTAAATGAAATAACCTACCTGAACAACCAGAAAATAAACCTGTAAGAGTATGTCTCAGGAAATGATAGCTGCTATTATTAATAACGTTAAAGAAGTAAAATGAGACTACAGAGATTTAATATTTATTCAAGATCTTCTGCCAAAACATTTTTTTGTGTGTGTGGCACTGGGGATTGAACTCACAACCTCATGCCTGCCAGGCAGGTGCTTAAGCCACTAAGCCAAACTCCCAGCCCTAGTTTTTTGAGACAGGGTTGCACTATGTAGTTCAAGCCGGCCTTGTGCTCACATTGTAGCCCAGGCTGGTCTCAAACTCACAATGCTCCACCTACCTCAGCCTCCCAGAGTGCTGGGACTAAAGGTGTGCACCACCATGCCTGGCTCCAAAATATGTTAATAGAGAGCAGAAGGTGAAAGAAAATATCATCACAGCAACAAGATATTTTACTATGTATTTGGAGAGAGTGTAACAATCTCAGCTATGGTGTGTGTTTGCTGAGTAGCCCATGCCCACGTTTCGATATGTGGTGTATACTTTTATTCTTGCTTTTAGCATCTTTTTCTCTGTATTTGGCTCGAGTTTGTTCTGCAGAGCTGGTTTCTCCCATACTCATTTACTCAGTACTTTTCAAATAAACTTTTTGGCACCATTTCAAGAAAATCTCAAAGCTGAAAAAGATATCAGCAAGTATCTCATCTGCCTCTTTTACTGTTTTTATATCAATTGAGGCCCAGCTAGGTGATTTTTGTCTTAATTGCAAGAAAATGTCAAACCAACTTGAGGACCCAAATGTCCTTACCAATTTGTCTCTGAAAGGAGAGCAAACTTTCACCTGTAGAGGCTGAATGGTGGTCCTCCAAAAAGCTATGCCTATGTCCCAGTCCCTAGAACCTATGGCTGTGACTTTAATAGGATCTTGGCAGATGTGATTAAATTTATGATTTCAAAATGAGACCATCCTAGATTACCCAGGTGGGCCCTAAATCCAGTGATCAGGGTCCACAGAATAAAAGACAGCGTGAAGACAGAGGCTGAGACCTGGCTAATGCGCCTGCAGTCCAAAGAATTCCTGAGGCTGGAAGGAACCAGGAAAGACTCTTTCCAAGGAGAATGTGGAGTGTGGTCCTGCTAACAGGTTGATTGCAGCATTCTGGCCTTCAGAACAATGTAAGATTAAGTTTTTGTTGTTTTAAGTTACTAAGTTTGTGGCAATATGCTACAGCATCCCTAGGGAACTAAAACACCACCCAAAGACACCAAACCAGGTGACAATCTACCCTTTTGTGTCAGCTCATACTATAAACAAATGTCATATTCAGGTATAAATAGTGTCACATTAAAAAAAAATTTTTTTTGTGGGTGATTTTGCTGTTTAAAATGATTCCCAGCTGTGTAGCACTAAAGTATTGTCTAGGGTTTGGAAACACAGGCAGACTGTGATGTGTCATACTGAGAAAATGTTAGGTAAGTTTCATTCCCGCAGAAGTTACAGTGTGGTTGGCTAGGAATACAATGTTACAACAATTTGCTATATCCAGAAAAAAGAGGAAATTTGTCAATTTGCAGATGAGGCTTGGAAAGTACTACAGTAACATCTAAAGTTTGTGATAAAGCTATTGAAAAGTGGCTAAATTTGTGGATTCATAAGATAGCAACTGATTAAAAAAAAGGCACAGTGAACAGCATTGTTTTGAGGCTGTAGACTTTATGTGAAAAGTCAAAGAAATTTACAGTCATGTTAACCAGGGTCAGAGAAATGTTACCTCCTCAGTCAGCACTGGCTGCGCACACATCAACATTGTGTGGAAATGTTCAGTATGCAAGTGAGGCGGGTTCTGCAAATCAGGCGGCTGTGGAAGAACTTTAAAAATATCATCCTGGTGTTATACAAGGGTCCTGTGGAAAAGCTGGTTTTCAACACTGATACTGTTACAGTTTGTGTCTGGATGTCCCCTCAAAGCCTCATGCAGTCATGGGGGCAGGCTTCTAGAATCTGTGACTGATTCATGGTCCAATGCTGGGATTATGGGTGTGAGTGAGACATCCACCCTGGGGTGGGTGTGGTCTGCATACAATAGTCATTAATACCTTAATTTGATCTCACAAGGAATAGCCATGTGTATACTCTGAATCTCACACACTGAACTCTTCAGTAAAGGAAATTTCTCTTTCCAGAATACCTGCTCTTTCAAAGTCTTCACAATATTTACCAGTCACTTAGTATTGACAATTGTGCAGGTTCGTGGTAGGATGTGGCATTACTTCGGTGCTGATTTCAGAAGGGTATTCTTCACCCAAAGGACTACCTGTAAACCTCCATCCTAGTAACAAACCAACATGGGGGTCTCAGAAAGGTAACCATTGAATGGTACAGGAATGGAGCCAGGCGTAGTGGTGCACTGCAATGCCAGGGCATGGGAAGCTGGAGTAGGAAGACCGCACACTTGGGGCCAGCCTGGGATATATAGCTAGATCCTGTCTCAAAAATCCAGAGTATAGCTGGGTGTGGTGGTGAATGCCTGTAGTCCCAGCACTCAGGAGGCTGAGGCAGAAAGATTGCCACAAGTTTTGAGGCCAGTCTGGGCTACATAATGAGTTCAAGGTCAGGCTGGACTATAATAGTGAGACCCTGTCTCAAAAACAAAACAAAACCAACCAACAAACAAAAAATCCCAAAACAGCCAGAGTATAGAAATGGGGTATAGTATATCAAGGAGAAACCACAGCCTCCTCTGATTGCCAAATGCAGGAAGAACAGCAAAGGAATTCACACTTTCAAAGGAGCATAGAAAGGAGAACCTCCTGGTGTTTTACTGGGGCTCTTCACCTCTGCCTATAAGTACACGCTTAATTTTCTCTAACACACTCCGTGTTCTGAAGAGGTTCTAGTGCTTTGAGATCTAGCTGGGCGTGTAGCTCAGGGATGGAGTGCTTGCTTAGCATGTGTGAGACCCTGGCTTTGATCCCAGCACTGAAAACAAAAACCTGAGTTCCAGGACCATGTTATCTGCCTTCGACCCCCATACTCAGGCCTACAATGACTTCAGTAGGGTGGTAGTGCTACTGCAATACTGAGACTTTCTAATGTGCTTTCTTACATACATCTGTAACCTGAGGGCCCAGTAGTCATGGATAGTCCAGAGCTTCATAGAGTCCAGTGCATCTCCCAGCTGACATGCCTGAAGTGCTGACACAGTTCTACAATGCCAGAGTGTCCCCTGACACCTATTCAGGACGTGGGCCACAACACCCCAACAATTTCTATCAATTGGTATTTATCTAGAATGTCACCTAAGTTTCAGGAATTAAATTGAAATTAATAATTTCAAGTTTTTTTTTTTAACCAGGAATGAGAAATCAGTCAAAATACAGAAACAAAACAAAACCAAGTAATTTTAAAGTCTAGATTCTGCTCCTGAGTTTCACATGTTTCACAGACAGTTGGAAGATTAGTTAGGAAATCTAGTTATGGTCTAGTAGACAGCTTTACTGGAAGTCATACAGACAACAACGAAAACATGTTCCAAATTGACCTCATTAACTTCTTACCACCTCTCAAATCTGAGCTCTGTTGATTGCTATTAGGTGTGATGCCTCACATACTCACCTAAGTAAATCCTTGAAACTCATCCTAAAGCCAATGTCAACCCCCAACCAAGAGCTGTATCCTCATGCCTTTCAAACTGGTCCTCATACTAAGCATCACCTCTCTGAGCCTCTGCATATGCTACACCACACCCAGAAAGGGTCAGATGTCAGATGCACTAGAAGTTCCTTGGGAGGTTGTTTTGTTTCGGTTCAGGAATTTCAGGCATGTTCAAGGGTCTATTTGGTCAGCAAGTCAAGAGGTCTGGGGCTTTTTATTAACAACAACAACAAAAAACACCCTACCTTTAAAAATAGTAAAACCTACTATTTTTACAGTAAAACATATACTAGGATTCCTACCGAGAGATAGCCTACCTTCTGCCAAGACATCACGGATGTAGCTAACCATTCCTGAAAACAGAGAGGTACACCAAAGACAAAGCTAGACCAGCAGTCACTATTTTCATAATCAAAAAGGAGACATGGTCCATCTCTTATTGAATATTGTTTCTAATTTGATAATTTAATGTTTCACCTGTAAGACTGGCAGCAAGAAAAAGGCTTGCACATAAAAGAAATAAACACATTTGAGTAACTAGCTCTTACTAAACCAACACAACCTGCAATCTGAAGTATTTAAAACTCCGGTCTTGATTCCTGAAATAATAAACAAACCTTTCAAGTGTATTGCCTGCTACCAAATCAATATACTACAATACAGACTTACCTAGGGGCTCTTAAACAAGTTCAGTAATCCCCTGACACACCAATCATCTAGTGACCAGATCCAATGTTCCATTCAGCTTGTACCAAGACACAGCTAACACTGCAGAATTACTGCAATGAACAGCTAACTCACTTAGATATTTAAGCCTATCTTCTATACAAGTATCTTAAAAAGACTATGGCGTATAATGAAATATTTTAAAAAATGAGGGCGTAGTATGTTGCTCAGTGGTAGAGCACTTGTCTAGCACGCACAAAGACCTGGGTTTGAACCCTAGCACCAGAAGAAAATAAAACATAGTTTCGACTTTAGAAGGTTTCTTTTTATCATATTTAGCTAAACTAAAAAATCAGATATTGAATAGATTTGCAGATATGATTAGATGAAGCTGTATGGGAATACACAAGGTACAAGAACAGAAACGCAGTTCTGAAGTTTCAAAAGATGACAGTAACATCATTGGCAGGTATGTTTTACCGCTACTGGTGTCCACACTACTTAAACTAGAAGAGATGCAAAGTCAACAATGCACTGATTTTTGTATGGCAGCAGCTACTGCTGTTATAATAAACAGTATCTTAGCAACAGAAAAGTCCTCTCTTCTGCAGTCGTGACAGAGGAAACTCTTCACTGGGTTCCACGAGTTCACTCTTCTACAGTTCAGACCAATGTGTGACTTGGGGGACTGTTGCCATTCTCTTACCTCTGGAATGAACTCAATTTTGTCTCCAAACTTGGTAAATTTGTTCCAACGTCAAATTACTATTATCGGTTCCCTCTGATCTTTTCCACCTTACAAACCTTCTCAACAGTGATCAGCTGTCAGCCTGCACCCTTGATGTGATGACAACGGCATTTCACCTCTCTGCTCTGCCTCCCCAAACCTCATAATTCAGTGTGATAACAAAATGGTAAAATTCCAAATAAGTGACAGTTTACAAACAAAACCCCAAAACAATGCGAGGGAGAGGTGGGACAGCATAAGACCCTGGGCCAAGTGAAAAGCAGAGCACTATTTGTTCTGAGGGCCTCAGCCCTATCAGCACTGCGGATGGGCCACTGCTGTGAAGAGGGGCTCAGGAGCCTGGGTGCGGGGGGAGCTCGACTGGAGCCCTCGCAGGTCCCAGGAGGTGGCTGCGTCCCTGGAGCAGGGAGGGAAGACAGGGTGAGGAAGAGGGGATAGGAGGAAAGGGGACAGGAGCCAGAAGGGACAGGAGGGGCTTGGGTGTATAGGCCCAAGGCCCCTCCACCTCACGGCCACCTGGGCACTCATGACCCAGCACTCCTCTACTAGCTAGAGCAGTCAGCTGACTTCTGGAGTCCAGTGAGGGTACCCGGTGTCAGCTCTAGGATACCGGAGGCTTCTGCCACTGGTTCCTGAATCAACAGCAGTGCAGGCATTGAAGGAAGGGATTTCATTTACCCTGAAGGCATTTTATGCCTTTCTATTTCCGTCAGTCCTGCAGAACAGACATTAAAGCCTTCATCTCACATACAAGAAAACAGAGAAGCACATACATTTCTAAGGTGAGACAAATAATAAAACAGCTGAAGTGATGTGTCAACCCGGCTATCCTCTCTCAGTGGGGCAGGGATTAGGATTTAGGGCCTAGTCTCAAAATTAATTTGTAAATTTAACACCATTCCAATAAAAATATCCATTTTTTAGAAGCAGTAGATTTTAACATTTACACAGAAAAACAATATCTATAAAAAATGAAAAAGACAAAGGTACCTGGATAGGGGACCTGTCCTGAGGATTTTATTTTATTTACTTTATTTATTTATTTTTTTGTGGCACCGGGGATTGAACTCACAACCTCGCACCTGCCAGGGCAGGTGCTTAAGTCACTGAGCCAAACTGCCAGCCCTGGTTTTTTTTGAGGCAGGGTCGCACTATGTAGTTCAGGCCAGCCCTGCACTCATGTTGTAGCCCCAGCCGGCCTCGAATTCACAATGCTCTTCCTACCTCAGCCTCCCGAGTGCTGGGATTAAAGGCGTGTGCCATCATACCCAGCTTCCTGAGGAATTTAAAGACAACATAAAGTTGTGTCTCCAGTGTGGTACTAGAGACTGGAAAACTGTACAGAATAGAAAGTCCCACAACACACACCATCACAGGCAGAAAATTAACATGTAATAGAGGTAGCAAATAAGCTTGGCATGGTGGTACACACCTTTAATCCCAGCACTCAGGAGGCTGAGGCAGGAGGATTGTTGTGAGTTCAAGACCAGCCTGGGCTACAAAGTGAGTTCAAGGCCAGCCCAGCCTGAACTGCATAGTGAAACCCTGTCTCGAAAATAGGGCCGGGGATTTACCTCTGTGTCGAAAGTGACTGCCTGGCAGGTGTGCGGTTTTGAGTTCCGTCCCTGGTACCAAAAACCAACCAACCAAACAAACAAAAATAGCAGTAGCAAATATGAAAAGATGAGTAGATTCTTCATTAAATGTATGGAAGAACCAGACGATTACATTAAAATGAATTCCTACTTCCCTCTACATAACAGGAAACATTTTTAGCAAGTCAAAGTTGTAAATATTAAAAAACAAAACCATAAAAGTGTCAGAGGGAAGTGTTAAGTGGAGTTTTTTATAACTTCAGTGTAATTCCTCTAATGATGAACCCAGGGGTCATAAATGAAAAGACTGATAAATTTGACCCACATCCACAGAATTAAAATTCCTGAAAAATGAAAACACCTTAAATAAAGTCAAAGGCAAAAAATAGGAACATATTAACACATATTCCAGACAACGGGCAACAAACTTGGAGCTCCTGAACAATAAAAACTGTGGGAATGGCAGAGCTGAGCTGGATTTTCCCTATTCCAGCCTTCCCCTGAAGCAGACTGCTCCGCATTCAGGACATCCTCATCCCACTAAGTAGCAAGTCGTCTTCTTCTTCTTTTTTTTTAAAGGCTTGGGCTAGGGGTGTAGCTCAATCATAGAACACTTGCTAGAAGCCTAGTCCAAACCCTAGCAGTGAAGGGAATATAGAAGGGGGTACGCTTTAGGTCCTTACTTCCAGAGGACCCCAGAACACCAAAGCTTAACTATGAAGTAGAGGGAAAGAATTTCTTTAACTGACATTTCACTGGTGTATTTTCGGGTGGCACTGCAAAGATGATTATTTTCCCTCTGGTCCCTGAGCTGGAATTTCTTGGCAGACTACTTTCTACGTGCAAGAGCTGAGACGCAGAAAGAAACTAAATACACTAATTCATGAAGCAATCATTATAGAAATGAATAAATCAACAAGCAGAACAGGCCATCTTAAGGCGGTAAGGAGGGGAAGAAATAATTACAGTGAATATCTGGATAGCACTTTTGTGTATTAGGTATGCTTATGTAATCCTCTTACCAGCTCTAGGCAGGTGGTTTTATCATCCTCATTTACAGAGAAGGAAAAAAAGGAACAGAAAGACTAAGTGAGTTGGCTAAAATCACATATTGTCTGACTTTAGATTGCAGAGAGGAATCTTTAAAACACTTTGAAATTTAAGTTGACTTTATAAATTCCTCTTCCCGCCTGCTATCTGGGTTCATCCACCTCCTCAACGTTTCCAGAGTAGTTACTTTTCCGAAGTCTATCTGGCACTCTTACCACCCTACTACTGCTTCTTCCATTCCCAGAGCTGAAGCTCCCCAGGTGGGATGGTCAGGAACCGGCCTTGGCCAACGTCACCAGAGCTACGGGAGCCACCTCAGAGGGTGCAGGCGTGGAGTCTTGCTAGAGAACCCTTGGGATCAGCAACACCCGATTCTCTAAAGTTGCAGCCACGCACCTTTCCTACAATTGGTGAGTCTGCAATTCAGTAAGATACTCCTTTCTGAGGGCTCTTGTCCAGGTACACTTCCGTAAAAGAAACATCATTTTACTCAAAAGAAAACACAAAGTAAAGATGACTATTACGGAAGGGGGGGAAAAGGCGCCAAAGCAAGTAAGGAAGTAATTTGCAAATGTCTGTGAGGGCACGTGGTGGGGAGGCCGTGGGGCTTCATGAGCACGGCTTCACGGGTGCCGGAAGATGGCCTTGGTCTGGCGAATATCCTGGTCTGGAGGGAGGTGACCGCTGAAGGGAAGAGCGCCCATTTACTGACAAGCTGAAACAGGTTAGCTACTCTGCTTTCAAAAGCAAATGGCATGAGCCCAAGAAGTGGAAGTGGAAGGCTATTCTAAATTTAGAGCACCTAATGTTTACTTCCAATTACTTGCATTTCGTCTTTTGTTGGAAAAGCGAGCTGTGGACTGGTACACAGTGACAGCAACTCTACCGGGAAGGCAGCTGAAGTTAGGACTCTACAGATGGCAGGCAGCCGTACAGTCCCGAGACGAAGCACAACCGTCGGGTACCGGACATCAGCCCTCCAGGGAAGACGCCTACTGAGTGCACGCTAACCCATTCCGCAGCAGAGCGGGCGACTCCCAGAACGCCCCGCGCTGCGGAAGTCTCTCCAGCACTTCCGAGGCGGGCTCAGGGGACCGGAAGTGGGCGGGGCTTAACGTTGCGCGGGGTGGCGGATTCGCGTACTTCGCTTCCCTCGCTAGAGCCTCTGTGGGTAGGTATTCCCAACCCTTTTCCTACTTCCCGTGTCACAAAAGTGGTTTTGCTTCCCGAGTTTCAGCCAAGGTAGGGGATCCCTTAAACCTTAGAATTTAACGATGCAGCTGGAAAGCATCTCCCGCGTCGGCCCTTGCAGAATCTCAGACCAAAACAGGGCCTCAGGAGAGCTGGTTTTCTTCTTAGTGATCTGAAAGCCAATGCTATATATTGTGTGCGGTTTTTCGAAAATTAGGGTCCAAACGTGAGTGCAGGGCTTTCAAAATGTGACCGCGTTAGTGCCCAATCGCCCAGGCTATTTATGAAAATTTTAACTCGAAACCACAACATGCTTGCTTGGACATACACGCTGATAAAAGCAGTAATTTTAAAAATGAGATATTCAGCTGGAGTTACCAAGTATAAACTCGTCCCGTGGCAAAGCATGAGTTAAAAGCATAATGGATCAGATGTGGAGCCTAACTATTCAAAAATGAAATACGAAAGGCCTCAAGAAACCTGGATTCTACTTCCACATGTAGCACATGGGTGATCTCATGCAAGTGGCGTCTCAGACTCAGAATGGGTTGGAACACCAAATTATAGCCAAAACCAGCATTTTATAGGCTGAATATTTAAAATATTTAAATGCAATGATTTCTTTGGTGCACCACATTTAAACTCATTCTCTAACTCAAGAGTGTTGGGAGCGACTGAGCCAGGGACCATTCACACGTGCCGAGAGCACGAAGTGCCAGAGGAAAGCCGAGGGCAAGGAGCGCCCCAGGTGTGTTCCATTCCGGAGAACACGGGGGTGTGAGAGGCCAGCTGGTTGAGCAGAGGGGAGCCACATGACAAACCTGTAAAGAAACACATTGCGGTGGTTGAGCAGTTCCTTTCCTCCCATCTGGAAAGAGGGCACCATCTGACCTCAGCTTTCTGTATATTGTCTTTTATCTTTATTTCTCCATTCTCCCGGCTGTCCTTTACCCCGCGCAGGAAGTGACATAGAAGTCTAGTCTTTCTAAACCTGTTTAAGTACCACGGATCGATCCTCTGGTGGAGAATAGTATGTTTACTACTTTAGTATTAGCCTTTTTAATTTAGGGAATCACATTTCTTCTGATTCATGTGCCTTCTCAGTGGGTTAACGTAGGGTATTAAACTTAATGGGCATTTTGATTTGTGGTTTTCTTGGAGTAACTACTCCTGTTTAGTAGCTGCCCAAGGGATCATTCAGGGTCTGTTGTCTGCAGTTACACTGTTGATAAATTGCAGCTCCCACTGCTGAAGAGACCCCCCCCACCCCGTTTTGAGGCTGTGGTAGCGAGCCAAGATGTAGAACTAGATTTGTATTGCAACACCTGCCACAGGGACTGTGATAGACCTGATATTAGGAACGCACCCTAAACAAATCCTAATGGGCAGAGGAATGTGGCTCAGTAGGAGGAGTAACTTTCTTTTCTTTCCTTTTTTTCCTTCCTGTGCTGGGGACTGAACCGGGAGCTTTGTCCATGCTAGGCAAGTACTCTCCCACAGGGCTACACCTCCAGCCCTGGAATGACTTCCAATGTTGTAAAGCACAATGTTTTAAAGGAGGATAACATCAGTTGGCACTGATTCAAAAGAGCTAGTAGAGGAGTTTGAATGTCCCAACACAAAAACTAATGTCAATACATGTATTGAAAGTAACACTACATCCAATATTTACAATTACTGAGGCAATTTCAAAAAAGCGTTATCAACAGTTTGTCAAGACCCTAACATTTATGTTGCTGGGAACTCCAAGTATTAAGGCTGCTTCTTTAATAATCTTAGAAACCACAAAATACACAAAGAGTCCCTTAAAGCTGGGCCTATCTTAATTATAATGCTAGTCTTTCGTATTTCTTTTTCCTTCTATTTACCTTAAATATATCTAGAGCAGGTTAAATATTTTGGGATAGACAATTTGTTACTGTGGTATGCATGCAGGCTGTTTAGCATCCTGGCCTCTATGTACTAGATTCTCAGCTGTCCAACAGTGGTGCAATAAATGGTTTCTCTACACACTGCTAAATTTCTCCCAATGATAACTACTGACCTAATCTCGGATACAAAAGCCTATTATTCTCAAATACTTTCATTATTATAACCTTTACACAATAGTCTTCAGTGTTTTCTATTTTTTTCTTTATTCATAAATAAGTCTGGCCACACAAAGAGAGCTTCAGATTGCAACTTTTCACAAATACCCTTCGAGAGTTGGATTTTTTGGCTTTACTCGTAGGGGACAGTAAGATTCCCATGAACTATTGCTGTACATTCTACAGAAACAGGTCTGTGCTTTTTAAGCACACAAAGTAGTAAGCCACATCACCGAATGCTGCTTCAATATGTCTACAGATATCACCACAAATAATCCACACAATAATTCAAGCATTTATTAAATGCCTACTATGTGCTCAGCACTGTACTAGGCACTAAGGGGTGCAGTAATACAAATGTGAAATATTCCTGCCCTCAAGGAGCTTACAATTTAATTCTGGAAATAAATACAAATGTAAAACTACAGTACAGATTTCTAGAAAATAATTGCAGAGCAATGTATTAGTAAGTGCATGGATCACAGTACAAACTCGAGAAGTGCTGAGGCAGCACAACAGTAAGGGAGGTCTCAGTGTGAGGTGAAGTCCAATAGAGGGATCACTCAGAAGGTATAAAGGAAGATAGGTTTTAAAGGGAGCAGTGAACATGAGCTGGGGCCAAAGAGCAAACAGACAGACAGAATACCACGAGAAAGGCACAGAGGCAAGGGCTTATAAAACAGCAGCAGAAGGCTGTAGGAAGTTTGCATGTGATAGGTCTGTATTTTTTAAGCACACAAAGCGGTAAGCCAAATCAGTGAACATGCTAGAGAGTAATGAGGCTGAGGCAATCAGGCACAAAAGACAAGGTAATGGAGAACCTGGACCATCACTGCCCTGAAAGGAATTACCTGCTCAATGCTGAGTAAAAATGAGGCATGAAAATGGAGTTCAAGGAGCATCACTTTTGAAGTTTTACACAAGATAGGGATTCTGAGAGCAAGGAAAGTAGAAAGAACTATACTGACCTGGGCCTTATGTGATGTGCACTTGCATGGAAGGATATAAAGGGGTGGCAGAGAAGGAAAAGATTAAGGCTTAAGGAGACTAAGAATTGGATTGACAGCAAGACAGTGGACAAGGAGAGCAGAAGTCAAAGAAGATGACAGTGTATCTTCAAGGGTGGGATTAAAAGGTTGAGTCTTTTCAGGACAGAGTAGTTAAGCAATGATGCTATTTAAAAAGAATATGGGAGCTGGGTACAGTGGTGTATAATTTTAATACCGTATCATTCTGGGAGGCTGAAGCAGGAGGATCACAAGTCTGAGCCCAGCACAGGCAATTTAGCGATACCCTGTTTAAAAATAAAAAAGGGCTGTGGCTCAGTGTCAAGGCCCTGGGTTCATCCCTGATACTGCAAAAATAAAAAGAAAATGACAGGGTAAGAGTGTGATGAGTTTTGTTTTAATACCAACTTGTGTACACATCTGTGGAAAATATCACATGAGATATTATACAGGATGGGAAATATGAAGTCACTTAAATGGATAAACAAGAATATAGAAAAAGTAGTGAGCAAAAATAAGATACAGGTGTATTTCTCAGTGAAGAGTGGGAGAAAAAAAACTAAAAAAGAAAAGCCAAGTATTGAAGAAAAAGGGTCCCATGAGCCAAAGGAAAAGAAAATTCCCAAAGTTGGGCAAAAAAGTCAACAATAAGAGATACATAGGAGATTAAGGACACAAAGGGCTGGGGATTTAGCTCAGTGGTTTAAGTGCCTGCCTGGCAAGCATGAGGTTGGGAGTTTGATCCCTAGTACCACGGGAAAAAAAAAAAAAAAAAAAAAAAGGACAAACTTTTTAAGTCTTAATACTTATACAACGGGATCTTGAAGCTATTTCAATGGACTGATGAGTAAAAAAATGAGAAATTTTAAGACTAAATTAAGGAGACAATTGGCTGAAAATGGATGATCTTTGAAAAACCAGCAATGATTGAGGAAAAATAGAATGGCAGCTGGAAATGGGTGATAAGGTGGAAAGTTTCCATGTTTTACGCTGTACATGAACTTAACTATTGTCATCCTCACTGTCCATCTGCCCAGCCTAGAACATGGATAATTTTTTTCCCTGTACAATTCTACTTTTCCCTAGGCAGTTTAGAGGAAATGTATCTGAATCTGTAAGTTATTAGTGCTTCATCTTCCCACTCTTTTTTTTTTTGGTACCAGGGATCAAACTCACAATCTTGCAGCTGCCAGGCAGGTGCTTACACCACTGAGCTAAATCCCCGGCACCCCAGGTACTCTTTTAAACGTATTTTACTTTTGTAATTTGGTTTCCTAGTATCCATCAAAAGAATCAACATTTAAGATGATATAACCCCAAATGCTATTTTCAGCCAATTTTTGGGTAACTGTAATGGATTTGCACTGTATGGTACCTTATTTTACTCAGTGTCTCATAACCAGGCTTATGTGCTTCTTAAATGGCTGGAAAGAGTTAATGTTCATTGTAGGTAGCAGAACAGTGGTCAGGAGCACAGGCTCTCCAGCCAGAATAGTAGAGTAGAGCTTTAATGATATCCATCATAAGCAGGACATGCTTAATATAGGGTTTGGCAGCTATCATTACTTAGAGACTTAGAATGAACAAAGAGTAAAGCTAAACTGCTAGCTAATAAGGCACCATATTCTACCATGCCGCTCTGCCTCACAGAGGAGATCTCTGAAACCGATGGTGCCTCTCCAAGGACTGTGTTGGATGGCAGCAGACTTATGGAAGAACCACCTTACCGTGCCAGGTGCAAAAATGAGAAGCTGAGAATGAGCCAAAAAATACTAGTGAGAAGTTCACTTCATATTAAAAGCATAGAAAAGTCTGCAAAACAATAGAGAATAGATGCCATTCATAGTTAAGAGCTTAGAATGTCATACAGACTGATCAACGATTTTCTAATGTTTAGTGAACTTGAGACCAAGAATGACTTCAGCTTATACACTAAAAGTATCCACAGCCTGTTTCTACTGTCTTACACACCAGGCTTTTTCTATACATATGCTCAGTCTTTCAAGTGGCAATCTCTTCTCACACGCACTAACACTGATCTTCAATGTAATATGAATCTTCCTAATCATGTTACTTTCTTTTCTCTGAATTTCTGACAGATGTTTAATAATTCTGAGAGTTAAGTAATCTGGGTATATATCACTCTGGGTACCGTTGCCAAAGGGGATGCTGGAATATGGACATTTCATTATGTTGCTCTGCTAAGAGCTTTTTATGGAAGTGAAGGCAAGTTTCCATCTGAAGTATTTGAGTGTGTTTGTACATATACATGTGTGCATATGTGTGCATCTTCCCTCGGACAGTGGAGCCACCCTACGTAACAGCTGCACAAGGGGCAGCAGGACTGGGCAGAATCAGTACCACACAGGGTAAGGCACAACTGAAGCACAGGGCAAGGACTGGGACACAACTAGATTTACTTGTTCTGGTTTGTAAAAACTTCAAGCACAGGGAATTAGGAATGGTAATCTGTATGTCAAAAAAAGAAGAGGAGCTAGGGATGTAGCTCAGTGTAGAGTATTTGCCTAGCATGCACAGGCCCCCGGGATCAATTCCCAGTACCACAGAAGAGAAAGAAAAGGGAAAAAAAAAAAAAAGGATAAATGACAAGGGAAGAATAGATACTAATGGCCTCATGAAACAAATGTTCATAATCTCAGTGTTGTTATTGGTCAAGGTGGGTCCTAGGGGCATATAGATGATTTATGAATCAAAGTTTAACTCCAGTGAGGTGAGATTTTATAATTGATTTTTAACACATCAATCAGAAGGAAGCATGACTGTTACGCTTTTTCAGGACAGTAACAATGTGAAACTATTATTTCTCTTGGAGGCTTCCTCAGAACCTACATAATTGGTCTTCTGAATACACTGAATGGAATAATTTCAAATTTGAGGGTTAAGTTTTGAAAGCAAAAGTTATTTAATTCCTAGTTCAGTGAGTAAGTGGCTAATCAACTGGCAAAAAATGGAATTCAGTTAGGGGGAATAGAAATTTTCTTATGATTAAATGGAACTTCTAAGAATGTTTTATATATTTGGAGGAATAGTAGCACTACTAAATAATAGTACTTGAAAAACATAGTACTTGAGAATGTGTAGCACTAACCAATTTAAAGGATACTCTATATTCAATTTATAAGATCTGGCACATTATTTTAAGTCAGCCTCAAAGCCTTCAAAGACATAGTGCCTGGTGTGCATAGCTGAAGTTGCAGCTGATCTGAGATACAAACTCTTCCTACATGTTACTAACAGTTGACCTGCACCCTCTACAGAGTTAATACGTGTATCTTGTTAGTAGATTACAAACACCGATTACTGATGGAGTATACCAGAATTCAAAAGAATGGGGAATTGTGAGGTAAGACTTGATAGATCAACACAGGCACTAAATCATACAAATGAATGGCAAGGAACTGATGGAGAGTGATGTGTGAAGAGCAGCAGCCATCTGAGAAGATGTGGGACCAGGGCAACTACGGATGTGAGAGCCCATCTAGTCAGGACATTGTGCAGGTGGATGGGAACCTGGGACAGCAGTACGTAACAGGCCAAAGGGATGATGTAAGGCTTCTGAGTGGATTCTTACGTCTTCTTTATTACTCTGCCTACTCTCTGTCCCACATGATGCCATAACTAGGACAGTGAAAACACTCTGTGTACCCCAGTGTACAGTGGAGAAATAGAAGGACAGAGGTCACCACAAAGGACAAATGTCCATGCTCAAGAACAGCCAGGCTGAGTCTCCACTCACCTTTCTCTGCATCACTCCCACAACCATCACTAATGTGTCCACTTCCTTTGCTGACACAGGTACTGGGATGAGGATGGTGAAGGATACACACAGATGCTCAGTGACTCAGTGGAGTCAGTAACGTGATAAATGAAGCAAAATGCTGAAGTGCTGTTAAAAATATAGCATTCTGGGTCTGCATGGGAATATGGATTTCCACCAACTAGAAGGAACATTAGAATAAAAAAATGAAACACTTAAGCATAAACAAATTGTGTCTGCGAAAACTTCCCTAGAACTAGACTCTTAGAAAGCTAAATACAACTAAGTCTCACAGAGAGGCTGCCCAGGACACTACAGCAGCATCTTAGATGAGGTGCATGAGGGCACCTTCAGGGGAATGAATGGGAGACGGGATCACCGGAGATGGGAAGCAGCGCATGAACCAGGAACAGCAGCCTCTCTCAAACCTACTGCTACTCAACGTTTAGTGTCTCAAGCCATAAGCAACTTGCTCTAGTGCTATTTTAAGTTTCTCAGGGATGTGGTAGGCTGTTGGAAGCCCCACTCCGTTAGACCTCCAAAGAAGTCAAGCTAATCTGCCTGTGTCCAGGCACTGGGCCCAACCTATGGAAGAGCTATTCTAACCCTGCCACTTCTAAAGAGTTTGCCACTAGATGATGATGTCACCATCATTCTTGCCTTTTTAGTTTTTTTTTTTTTAACTACTGAAAGAGTTGTCCACCAGTGTATGGTTTTCATGCTGCACAGTGCTCAAGCTATTACTGAGGCTATTCCTAAACACCTATGGATTCAGTTTTTTCTCCACTGTGGATTCGCTGATGTCGAATGAGACTTGACCTCTGAATAAACGCTTTCCCACACTGATTGCATTGATAGGGCTTCTCCCCTGTGTGGATTCTCAGGTGCTGAATGAGGCCAGTGTTCCCATTGAAAGCTTTCCCACACTCTTTACATTTATAGGGTCTTTCTCCAGTGTGGATTCTCTGGTGTTCAATGAGGCCTGACTTCTGACTGAAGGCCCTCCCACACTCATTGCACTTGTAGGGTTTCTCTCCTGTGTGGCTTCTCTGATGGCCAATAAGATGTGAGCTCCGCCTGAAGGTTTTACCACACTTATCACACTCATAGGGCTTCTCCCCAGTGTGGATCCTCTGGTGTCCAATGAGGTGCGAGCTATGACTGAATGCCTTCCCACACTCACTGCATTCATAGGGTCTCTCCCCACTGTGGATTCTCTGGTGCAGAATAAGGCCTGCACTCTGGCTGAACGCCTTCCCACACTGGTTGCACTGATACGGCTTCTCTCCAGTGTGGATTCTCTGGTGCAGGATCAGGCCTGTGTTCTGGCTGAAAGCCTTACCACACTCCTTACAGTGGTATCGTTTTACCTTGTTGTGAATATCCTGATGGGAAAGCAGGGCTGACCTGTAACTGAAGGCTTTACTACACACGTTACACTGATAGGGCTTCTCCCCAGTGTGGATCCTCCAGTGTCGAACAAGGCCTGAGCTCTGAGCAAAGGTTTTCCCACATTCATCACATTTATGTCGTCTTTCTTGGGTGGGATTTCCCCGCTGCCTCTCTAATCTGCCCAGAAGGTCCTGGGCTTCTCCATGCTCAAGACCCCTGATAACATCCCCGTTGCATCTGGCAGCTGTCTCTCCATGGGGCTGGATTCCAGAAGATATTACCTGTTTCGAAGCTAATTCCTTGTTCTCATTCCTGGTCTCACCACCTGAAATAAACATGTAATAAGTAAACATCAAGCCAGTGTAGCTTCCTGCTGGATATGCTAGGAAAAAGGAACACAGTCCAAAGTACACATGGGACAGCTAAAAGCAGATACTGTGAACCCAGAGAGTGCTAGAGAGATGCTGATTTCTGTAGGAGACAATTCGAAGGGATTACAATACTTAGATCACAATATTCATTATTTGGGTTATAAGACATTTCCAACTGGCAAACAGAACAATACCCAGGTACAAACTGTGAGGAATTCCTGGATTGGAGAACAAAGGTTTCAGTTTACAACCTTATAACCCTCTGTTGGAGCTTGAGTTTAAATTTTGTATCTTCCAGAAAGCTCATAGCTACTATACACATAACAAAGAAATAACAACAAAATCTTCAGTGGTAAAAATCCTTAGAGCTTCCTTACCCAGGGAGAACATGTTCCCACAATTCTCTGGCCTGTTATCCGTACTCAGACCCTTCTTCGATGGATCAAGAAGCCACTTCTCTTGAATAAGGGACACAGCCATACCTTCAATCTTCTTCACAGAGTCCTTCTTTGGGGCCTGAAAGTGTTCCACAGTGTCAGACAGTCCTACCAATGTCAGGAGAGGATTAAGAGATAGGAATGTAGTGTGGAAAGGGATCTAAGTAACTGGGAAAAGAAGAAAAGTCACTAGATTTATTGGGAGAAAAGAAGGATCAATCTGTCACCAAGCAAAAGAATGTGAGGCAAACTTCAACAGGTAGTGCTACTGAACAGTTCAGATATAGGGCAGACACGATAAACACCAGAGCTGTGGTGTTTTAGTGAAAAGTGCACAACTTACCTGGAGCTCTGCATTGCAAGGTGTGGCTGTCATCTCCTGGTCTCCAGAACTTCCTTTCTGGGAAGGGTTGGGACTCTGTGTAGACATGCCTGAGAGGAGAAAGGAACCATGAATGAGGCAAGACTCATCTGTAGCTGTGGCAGCTAGCACTCATCCATTCCAAACTGTGTATCCAGCAGACATATATGTCCAAAAATTTGCATATAAAGTGTTGATATCTTGGACTCTGGGCCCATCCCTATAGCTGCTCACAAAACATCTGCATTTTGGTGTCCTTAGGCTCAGCGTGAAATGATACTCAGAAATATGAAGTGTACTGATTTCCTAGCAGGAGTTGTTTTCCAACTCTTCTCTATCACCAAAACTATCTTTGTGCTCACATATTGTATTTGTTTAGGTCCTGATCACCCAGTGAACTGAATATGAAAATCAGTCTATCACTCCAAACTCAATTACCTTTCTTAAATGTCTACCATGATTGCCAGGATCTGCTTTCTAAAGGTATCAGGTGGTTAATTACCAAAGTCAACATAGACTATTTATTATGTCTTGGGAAACAAGCTTTAAGACTTCAGACAAGAATTTATTATTAATTCTTCAGAAATACTAACAAACTATTATAACTGACATAAGTGAAAAGATACAAAATGCAGGAGACTATAAGCCTGGAACATCTTGTTTTGTACGAAACTAAGGAAATTCTCAAAAAATGACAGAAAATGTCAAAAGAACATAGAAGCCTGACATAAGGGATTTCCTCTGTCCAAATCTAAGATGATTTAAGCATCAAAATGAAAACAGTAATAAAATATCTATGAGACAAACAAAAACTGTAAGTTCATACTGATAAATAAAAGAATATTAATAAAAGGGGGAAAATATTTTCCCTTACAACAGGTAACAAATCTGTGCACAAAGAATGACGGAAGTAGAACGTTACCGTCTTGTAACTGGCTTAGTAATCATGGACTCAGTTAACAACCACCAATGAATATTGAAACTAGTGCTTTAGCAAAAGAAGTTACTAGGGACTAGGCTATTTATGTAGACTGAAGAATATCTCCCCACAAATTATTTATTAGTTACAAAGGGGAAAATAGTGGATTATTAGCAAGAATAACCTTAGCCAATTCATCAAAGACAGTATTGCCAATAACAAGACAAATTTGTCTTGTCTCTCGAAGGAGGACACAGTATCACTTTTGGAGCATTCTGCCAAATATAAATAGCCTGAATCTAAATGTGAGAAAATATGAAGCAAACTCAAATTATAGCCATTCTACAACATAACTAATCTGTATTCATCAAGACTGTTAAGATCTTGAAAAGAAAGACTTAGGAACTATGCCAAAGTAAAGGAGAGTTACAATGAATTGAACATCATGATCTTGGGCTGCACTCTGGAACAGAGAAAACATTACTGGGACAATGGGAAAAGTATGACTAGATTCATCTTTTCTGGTTAGAAACTTGACAGGCATCCCGAAATGTACTTCTTTGTTTTCTACTTTTTCATCCTTGTGAACTATGGCTCCTCACCTTTCTCTTGGAGCACTGAAGATTTACACCGGGCCACCACAGGTTGGAGCGGAGTACCTGGAGACTCTGTTGCAGGTTCTGAAGGTGTCACCTCCTCCCAGAGTACCCGATGTCCATGTACACGAGCTGGGACCTAGAAACAGTGGGGCTGCTGGATTACCAGGAGTTTCTTTTAGCGATGAAGGGAGCAATGTTAAGACCCATGGCCCAACGACAGGGGCACACGCTTGGGGAAGCAGCAACAGAGTCAGTCTCATTTACTCCCAGGGACAGCAAAGGACACAAATATTTTGGTGACCACAGAAGGAAAGGCATCACTTCTGCTCAGGACTAAAGGAAAAAAATTCTGCTGATGTCTTTCCTGCTACAAGAAACACTAATATTTTGTGCTTCTGAGCCACAGGGAGAAAGAAAACGATAAACAGAGACTTAAAGCAGGGCCACAGGATAGCAAAAAACCTTCTCAGTAAGGATCTAGGAAAACCTATAGCATACCATAGGCAGGTGTTGTCATCATCGAAGGCCCTAAAAAGTTTGCCATCATTGATCTAGGGAGACCGAGTTGCAGTCTCAGATCCACCTTTGGGTTTTTGGGTACCCCTGAAAAAGTAATTTAAGCTTCTCATGTATCAGGTTGCCACTTGGCAAATAGGAATGATACAGTTATAGGGATATGATGATTAAAAAATGAATGATATCCTTTACAAAAGTTAAAAGGAATTTACAAATATGGGGCATACTACAGGATAACTATTTCCATCTTCATTCAAAAGACACCAGTGCCCAGCATTTACTCTCCCACAGCAGGCCAACATTCCTCTGCCCACTGCCAGGCCACCCCCAATCAGCAGGCATCACTCCCACTCACTGGTCGTCCCAGAATGTCGATCTGCCTCTCCAAATCCTCCAACAGGGTCACCACCTCCTCTCCATTCTCTAACCGATGTTCCTTTACCAGGGACTGCAGGTCTTCGGGCAGGATGGTCAGGAGCTGCTCCAGCACCACTAGCTCCAGTATCTGCTCCTTACTGTTCAAATCTGGCCTCAGCCACTGGTGGCAAAGTGCCCGGAGTTGGATCAGGGCTTCTCGGGGTCCCAGAGTGTCTTGGTAACACAGCTGCCTGAAGCGTAGGCGGAAGAGTTCTTGGCCAGGAGAGTTATTCTCAGGCAGGCTAGATTCCTGTTCCCACCCATGATCCTCTTCTACTTTGACGATGATGAGGTCCTCCTCAGGAGCCTGGTCTTGTGGAGATGAGGCTGAAGAAGGCTTTCTTGATTCTGCTGCCATTTAGGGCCAGAAAAACTCAGGAGGCTTGTTTCCACTGTCTTCTTTACCTTCTTAAGAACCTTCTGAAGGCCACAAGGATATTTATTTGAAAAGAGAAAATAATGCACACTGTTAAGGCAAATCAAATGTCAGTGACTTAGGAAGCTCCCCATACCCCATGGGCTTCATGGCTCAGCTATTTCCATGATCTTCACTATCTCTGAGTAACTTCTTACCTCAATCTTTTGCTGTGGTCAGCCTACCCAGGGAATAAACCTTGCCTTCTACTTTCTCTGTTTAGGGATATGGAAGATAGATAAACAAAGTCAGAAAACCACAGAGACTGGGCCTCTTTGAAATTCTGTGTTCAACTTAAGTTGGTCCTCAGTGCTGCTCATGTAACTCCTTTAGCATTTGTTACACCAGCTACACTAAACTAGTCCTGTAACATTCAACTCGATAAACATTTCCCTAATTCACAACACATGGGACTACTTGCCATATCATGTAGCTCAAAGTACTGTCAAGAACTCTGCCCTTCTCCAGCTAACATTCAACATCCTGTGTTCCACATTCCATCCTATCTCTACTTCAGACTTTATGTCTAGCTCTGAAACTCTCTGGAGCAGGGTACTGCCAAAGAACCCGGATGCCCTGTCAACACCTACAATGCAAAAATTTAATCCCACATACCAATAGCCTTCTAGATTTTAATATAAATGAAAATTAGCATATACTTTTTTGAGTCTGGCATAGTCCACTTAACATATCTGATACTAATCAATGCTGTATTAGTAGCCTATTCCTTATACAAATGGATGTTTATCCATTCTCCATTGAGATATCTGAGATGTTTTCATTTTTTGATGATTCTAACTAAAGCCACTAAGAACATGTACAGATGAAGTTTTGTGTGAAAACAGTTTTATCTTGAGTAAATATCCAGAACTAAAATTGCTAGGTCATAAAGTGTACAGATAACTTTATAAGAACAGTCAAACTGTTTTTCTAAAGTGGCTAAAGCATTTTGCATTTCATTAACCACTAAATGAGAGCTGCAGCTGCTCTCCACACTGACAGTACCTGACACTGCTTCTTTAACAAGCGTACATATCCTAACAGGCAGTATTTCAATTTTGTTTTTCCTTACTACTAACCATGTTGAACATCTTTTTATGTGCTTATCTGCCATCTGTTTATTTTCTCAGGTGATCTAATTGAGACAACTGCCTATTTTTGAGTTTTTAAAAAAGTTTTTAGAATTACTTATGTATCCTGGATACAAGCTCTTTATGAGATATGTGATTTACAAATATTTCCTTCCTTTCATTCTTTTTCTTTCATTCTTTTAACAGTGGCTTCTGAAAAACACACATTTTTTTGAAGTCTAACATCAATTTTTTTCCTTTTAAGAGTTGTGCTTTTGATATAATTTCTAAGAAATTTTTGCTTAGCCCAAATTTTCTTCTAAAATTTTTTGTAGTTTTAGGTTTTACATTTAGATCTCTACGTCACTTTAAGTTTTCTATAGTTTGAGGTATGAATAGAGGTTCTTTTTTTCCCCCTTGTATACAGATCCAAATTGTTCCAGCACCATTTGCAGAAAGAATTATCCTTTACCCACCAAACTGTCTCTGCATTTCTGTCAAAAATCAATTGCCAATGTATATGAGGGTCCATTTCTACTATCTCTGTTCTGTTTCTTTAGGCTGTGATACAGGAAAAAGTGATACAACACTGATTTGATTGTTGTGGATTTTCAAATCTTGAAATCAAGCAGTTTAGGAAAAGTAGAAAGAATTAAGATGTGCTATGTACATGTACCAACTGCCTACAATGAATATGATCATTACATACTGGAAATGTAATAATAAAAAGAAAAAGAAAAAAGGAAACAAGTATTTTGAGTGCTGTAACTTATGTTTATGTTTTAAACTCTCTTGGCTTTTCCACTTCTGTTGCCTTTGAATATGTATTTCAGAATCAGCTTGTTCATTCCTATAAAAAAAATCCCACAATTGTATTCATGTTGAATCTATAGCTCAATTTAGGCATAATATCGTAACAACATTGATATATTAGCAATATCTTAAAAGCATTGAGTTTTCCTTTCCATGAACACCAATATCTGTTTTCATTTAAGTCACTCAGTGGTGTGAAAATTATCTATTTTTAAAGGGCAAGAGAAAATAACTGTCTTTAGGATCCTTTCCTGATGATGACTCCAGCCAGAAATTATTTCCCTCTTACTCTCCACTTTACATAAATGTGTACTGCTTTCCCCATAACTGTATATTATTAGTTGTAAAGGAGTTTTGACTTCCTAACTTATATTCCTCATGAGTACAGGTTAATCTTACTGATAAAAGTTAGAGGGTTATATTTACAATAACAAACACAAAATGTGCCTATATTGGTTTTAAGAATGAAGTGTTAGAAACAAAACCCAAGGCCCAAAGAATTCAATTTATGATATTACTTCTTTGTGGAATATATGTTTGTGGTTTTTATCCCTGGTATAGACATTGTCTCCTGCCTAAGGCTGCAGCGGTAACTGGTGTTCTTACCTTTGCATGTGCTTTTTCTCCCATTCATGTTCTACAATGTTGCGTATTAAGGGTTGGTCTATGTTCCCCCAAAAGACAAGAGATCCTAACCTCTGCTCCTTGTGAATTTGACCTCATTGGCAAACAGGATCTTTGCAGATGTAATCAACTTAAGATGAAGTTATGGTGGAGTAAGGTGTATTATTAATCCAGTATGATTAGTGTATTTTTAAGAGAAGAGATACAGAAACAGAGGAGAAAGTTATGTGAGACACACAGAAGAAAGAGAACTATGTCATTACAGAGGCAAAGAAGGAATTATACAGCTGTAAGCCACAAAATGTCAAGGATTTCTGGTAATCACAAACTAGAAAAACATGGCCCTGATGATGCCTTGATTTTAGGCTTCTAGCTTCCCTCACTATCAAGGAAGATCAAGGAAGAAAATTCTGTAACATTAAGCCCCCCAAATTTGTAATATTCTTGTTTAAACAGCCCTAGGAAACTAACATACTACCAGAGAGACTTAACAAATATGTAATATGATTACCTCCTTTAAAGTCTTTTAATAGGAAACTGAACCTGGTATGCGAGCCTCTGCTCAGCTATACCTGTTCTAACCACTCATTCTCATTGCTCTTTCTGACTGTGGTGCTCACCACAGGCAACTGTAATCACCTATCCCACAGACCTTTGGCAATGTCTGGAAACATTTTTGATGTCACAGCTGGAGAAAGGGTTGCTGCTAGCATCTAGTGCCTTAGTGCAAAGGATGCTACTGAACATCTGACAGTGAAAAACAGAACCCCCCAAAGTGTCAAAAGCTAATGTCAAAGTTGATTAATCTGAAGGCATTCAAATCTAACACTAACTTACCTATTACCTTTTTTCATGAGGTCTTCTCTGTTATTCCCCAACCTGCAGACTGAGGTGCTCATTCCTGCCCAATGATTTTCTGTATGGCCCAAATACAAGACTTACATACTGTGTAGAGTATTACAAATGTCAACCTATGGCCATGGCCCTCTTACAAATGTTTCTGTGTGACAGTGATCTTTTCCTTTGAGACCCCTTTAATTAGGCTGGGTGTGGTGGTGCATACCTGTAATCCCAGCACTAGGGAGGCTGAGGGAGGACTGCTGCAAGTTCAAGGCCAGTCTGGGCTACATAGTGAGTTCAAAACCAGCCTGAAATAAATAGAGAGACACTGTCTCAAAAAAAAAAAAAAAAAAAAAAACAAGATTGGGGAAGTTACACTACGGATTTATAGGCTAGGAAGATCACAGGACAGTGCAGATGGCGAGAAAGATGACTAAAGGAAGGCAGCACTGTACAGGACAGAGAAGAGCACAATCTAAGGCAGATATCCACAAGCAGTCGACAGGGGAGGCAGCATCAAGACAAGACCACAGACCTGTAGTTCACGAAGAGACGTAAGAGACAGACACTTTAGGAAGAAAATCTGCACACACAGTTCGCGACATGAGTCTTCAAAGCAGTGCTTCATTATCATTCACATTTTGGGGAGGGGGTTTGATCATGGACTCCTCAATCTAATGACAATATAGAGCTTCTCCCCAGAAAATGGCATGAGTACATTTAATTTCAGGACAGTCCCAGGCATGGTGGTGCACGCATGTAAACCCAGCACTGGGGAAGCTGAGGCAGGAGGATCACCATGAGTTCAAGGCAATCCTGGGCTACATAAGCAAGTTTAAGGCCAGCCTAAACTATGCAGTGAGACCTTGTCTCAAAAAACAGAACAAAACAAAAACCACCACCACAACAAAAAATCCCAATTTCAGGACAGTTTACAGGCTGGAGACTCATCTAAGAATGCCAGGAAGATTAAACAATTCCTATTTAGAGTGTACAGAAAAGGAAGAGAATTTGAAAAATCATCTTCATTGTATACGGAGGGCGTAAATTACAGATAGAAGAACTAAGAAGCAACAGACTAGGTTAAATATGGGGCTTCACATCAGAGGTCTGACACATGAATTTACAGAGACATGGCTGGATTTGTTAGAATAATGAGATTTGGGGAAGTATCAATTTGGGCAAGATGGTGGGATTTTGTGTTTCACAATTTGATGCTATAGAGTTATAGACTTACCCTGCTTTCTTACTAATTTCCTTAAAGTCAAGGTTCATTTTTATCTACTGAACAAGTGATCATCTGACAATTGATCCTCATCTATAACTATAAAAATCCTGATGTAGAGTGTGCATGACAGTAATTTTATGTTGTTGGTGTATTAGTCTCAACAGTAACACTGATGAAAGTCAATAGTTATCATGTGTTCACATTTTATACCAAATATGCCTATCCTTGGTTTACTTTTTTTTGTGGCCAGTATTCCATTTTTTCCTCTTCCTTCTTCAACCATCAAGTTTCTGAGAATTTCAATCTATAAATGTGTGAAATTAGTTCATGGTGTATTTTCCTTTCAAATAGTTTTGTGTGTACATATGGATATTAAATTGGTAAGCAACTGTAAATAAAGACTGATTTTTACATATTCCCTTTTAAGAACTTCAGGTTCATAGACTTATAAATTTTTTTGGCAGTACTGAGAATTGAACCCAGGAGTACTCTACCACTGAACAACATGCCCAGCTCTTGATAGGGTCTTGCTAAGTTTTTCAGGATGGCCTTAAACTTGAATCCTTCTACCTCAACCTTCCCAGAAGCTAGGATAACAAGTGTGCACCACCATGCCTGGCTTGATTTATGAATCTGAGGAAATCTTTACAGGTTCTTGTCGGTCTCAACTGTTATAATCCTGTGCATTACTGAAGGCACAACTCAACTTTTAAAAGCAGTGAGATTTGATAGACATAGAAGGCATGCATTCTTCCTTTGGGCTCTAAGTCTAAATTGAGACATGGTTGGGAACTGAAAATAAAAGCAGACAGACCTCTGCCAGGCTTTAAAGATCAAGGAAAAGTAGGTGAAACAAATACTTTTATGTAGTTACCTCAAATTGCATTAACGTGTGTTGCGACGGGTAGCACATGTCACAATTAACTACAACAGAAATTCAAAACCTGTGCATCGCTAAAACCCAAACTATTGTATGCCTATCCTCAAGTGAACTAATCAAACAGCAGAAATATATTTTTAGAGGTAGTGGTGCCAGTCTTAGAGCAGCCTGACAACAGTTACTCAAGACTGACCAGAGCTTCGGCAATGAGCCTCACCCAAGGAGTTACCTGGCATTTAGCGCTAACAAACGTGCAAAGTCCTCTGAATAAGGTTGAATCCCACAGGACCCTGAAATTTTCGAAGATGTTTCTCTCGCACATTCATCCAGCCAGTACAGCACCATTTCACAGTATATTAAAAAGAGCAGAATAACCATTTTCTGAGTACAATAAAAAGCGCAAAGATGGAGAATATGTATGGACAACTGGGCCTCCAAAAGCAAACTATATTTGTAAAACATTAAATGGGAATCTCACCGAGTTCGAAACCCCAAATCGCTGAGTGAAAACAGTTCAGACGAACAGCACGGGCGGGGCAGTGCCCTGCGCTCGGCGCCACCATCCACGACTCCTGGCCTGGAGAGCCGCCGGGAACGCGCCCCGCGGAAACTCAGGTCCGGCGCCCCGCCCCCGAGGCCCCCTCACGCCGACGACCTACTCACTGCGCGTCGCGGGCTGGCGGGGTCGCGCGGGAGATTCGCGCGGAAGCTGCGCGCGCACAGGCCCCTGCGGCCACTGACTTCCACGCCTGTGGAGCCCCCTGCGCCGGCCAGCGCGCCTCGAGCCCCAGAGGCACTTCCGGCGGCTCTCTAGGAATCCGGGAGGCCCGAGAGCTCTATGGTCAGCGAAGGGGCCACGAGCTGGCTGGGGTGTGACTGTGCAGCTGAGCTGCAATCCTCGCGTTCTGTGTCCTCGGCCATCCTGCAACTGTATAGTGTTCTTTCCTCAGACTTTTCCAGTGTCCGGCATAACCAGCACGTTTCCAGCTAAGCATAGCTCATAATCTTGTAAATCCCTGGGGTCAGAGTGGGAGTGTTTGGGGCCAAAAGAGTCCAGGCCGGACCCGGAGAGCCACTTGTATTGACGGGAGCTGGGGTGAGCTGGGGCGGAAGGTGCGCGTCCTGGGAGCAGAGGTCCTCGGAGGGCTGGCTGTGGGGGCCTGGAGAGAGACGAGAGACCCAAACCAAAGCAGCTAAGCACAGGAGGGGCAGAGAGAGGCAGTGGAAGTCCAAGTCTGGCTGAAAGAGCTCGGGTGAGTGCATTGCGGAGGCCAGCCAATTCTCAGTGCTCTGAAGGTAGAGGAGCTGTGGCCAGTGCGCCGAGACCAAGGTCCCAGGAATAGAGAATGTGTCTGCGGGCTGCACAGTGAGGGTGAAGAATTAACACCAAAGACTCAAGGGCAGATGCTGAAGCAGGAAATGAAGGGACCTAAGGTTTCTTGTACTCCTGGAAGAAAAAGGTCCTAGTGTTTCAGGACCAGTCCATGAATGTCCCAGAGACCAAGGAAACAGAGGGAACCAGGAATTCCCGAAATACAATTGATTGCCGAACCCTAGGGAAGCCTGCACCTCAGTGAAGATTCAGTAGGCCTGCAGACCTGCTTGCGATGAGCTTGCTCTTCCTGAGGCTTCAACCACTACGTGTTCTCTTGTCAGGATCCTAAAAGGATCCTAGGGTTCTGGCCAACAAGGCTCAAATGCTAGTACATCATTCAGCTGTGGATTCCTTAACATGCATCCAGAGAGGAGATGTGATATTCCATAGCGCAGTCACATCTCCAGGCCCTACTGGAAACCATTGCTGCAATGAGAAACCAGGCCACCCTGTATGAGTGTCTATATGGGCATGTGGTGGTGATCCCAAGTATGGAGACCAAAACATTAACCAGTAGATATCTGTTGTGTCCCACACAGCACTTAAGGTTGCTTGGGTAAAGAATTGCAAGAGGATGAGAACATGAAGGGACAAAAAGTGGAGTCAGGTAGAGCCCTTACTCTCCAGATGGGAGGAAGGGAACTGACCCCTCACTGTAGGGGCATTTATTTATACATTTAAGCGTCACATAGTAAACCTTTGCCTAGAAACCCATTGCTTGGATTGTCTAGGGGCTTGGTGTTTTTCTGGGCTGAAGCAGTTTCTTCATGTGACTTGCCTGAGCATGCTTTGTCCGTGGGAAGGCCATGCCCCAGCCCTGCATGTGTGATCAATTTCCAGCTTCAAGGGCTCCCCACAGATGTCCCATATTCCTGAAAAGCAAGCATAGGGGCCTTCAAACCCCAAAACAAAAGATCTTCTTAAGTACCACAACATTTCTAAACAAGATTATGTCCTTTGAATAGCAAGCACTGTGTGACTAGCTAGCTAAGTAGCCAGCTAAGACTCCCCTAGGTGGGCAATGGCCAGACTGGCCCTGGGCAATGAAGTGGGTTTTCCAATGACAATGACACAAAGATCCTCAGGACAATGGTCTTCCAATTCTTACAAAATCAGAATTGGCAGAAGGCTAGGCGAGCAATGATCTCCACTGAAATGAGGAAAGGAGCTCGCTATGTGTATTTCTCAATTCTCCCAAAACAAATGACTGCTGGGCAATGACCACACTTTTATTCTAAACTAAAGGGTCAAACTCAGCCCTAGGAGGCAACCTGTGCACCTCTTCTTGATACCTAAGTCTCTGATACCAGGGTCAAGATTCCTTGACATTTGTCATCATCATATGAGGGCAGATGATGGGCTCAGGTGATAAGGGTGAAATGAATTGCTAAAAAGAACAACCCAGTTGGTTGAAGCTGTTTTTTTATTTAAGTGTAAGAATTAACTAGGAATGTAACACTGGGTCCACTTTTCTACTGTCAATTTGTACTTTATTGTAATAGTAGCCAGCTGTGCCTCTCACTACCTTTCCCTGAAGGATACAGGAAGCAATCTATGTATCTGTCCACTTGGTATGATGAACAGCAAGCTGTGTGCAAAAGTGGCAAAATGGAATTTTTACCCACAGTGTGCTTTATCTTACTGGTTTTGCATATCTTTACTCGAGCATCACAGAGGGTCCAGTAGACCCACAGTATATCAGGATTTGTTTTAAAACAGTTTTCTTTTGATTTTTCTGGTAGAAGTAGCCCAATTCAGCACAATGGCACATGAAAAAACAGATTCATAAGTTTTGGAGGAGGTTGAAAGTGAATCATCAGAGTGCTCATGCATGAATGATGAAGATGATCCATTATGGTAAGATGCATGGCTTCGTAACGGAAGAGTGATGTGGGTGGATGATGATGATGATGATGACTTTCACACTGGCCATGAAAGCTAAATTTCCTGTGACACTGAAATGGAGCAAGAATTGACTGATACAGACACAGCCAGTACAGAACTGCTTGATTCAGGTGACAAAATAAACAGCAATGTAAGTACATATTTGACTAGTTAAAATGTTGCACAATGGCCATGCAACCAACTAGAATGATCCAATGTTAGAACTAGGTCTGAAAATATAGTGAGGGTCTTGGCAGAGGTGAAAAGTATTGGACAGAATGCTAGCACTGCCATTCAGTGTTGAAAATTGTAGCAGATGAAATGCTACAAGATGCTGTGAAGTACACAAAGGCTGAATGCAAGTAAAATGTTCTATATGCACCTATAGCCATATTTTGGACTATATTTATTATGACACTAGCTGAACTGAAAGCATTCATAGGTCTGGTATTCTTAGCAGGGATTTCTTGTGGTGATTACAGGCATGAAAATATTATTGAAAAGTGATGAGTCAAAAGATGGCATTAAAAATTATGCCCTTGTAGATTTGAAGACTTAATATGTTTTCAATTTAGACATTATCCTGGAACTCAGCCATCAGGTTCTTATTTGTATTGTAATAAACCAAATAATGCTGTGAACAGACTTCTTTCTCCCATCTCCTAAACTAATTGGAATGTCACATTAGACAATTAGTTTACCAGTTTTCAATTGATATTAACAGAGCACAAGTTGGCTAGTACAGGAATTGTTCTCAGGAACAAAGCAGAAATTCCAAATGAAATGCTGCAATTTCAAAACAGAGAATTGTATAGTACAATCTTTAGATTTCAGAAAGACATAACATTGGCCTCCTATACGGTGAGGAAAAACAAACTGGTACTGTTGATGTTGACATTTTTTCCATGATGGGGAATTTTTTTTTTTTTTTTTTTTTTTTTTTTTTTTTTTTTGCGGCACCAGGGATTGAACTCACAGCCTTGCGCCTGCCAGGGCAGGCGCTTAAGGCACTGAGCCAAACTCCCGGCCCTAGTTTTTCGAGGCAGGGTCGCACTATGTAGCTCAGGCCGGCCTTGCGCCGCGTTGTAGCCCAAGCCGGCCACGAACTCACAACGCTCCGCCTACCTCAGCCTCCCGGGTGCTGGGATTAAAGGCGTGCGCCACCACGCCGGGCTATGATGGGGAATATTGATAACGAAATCTCAACAAAACAAAAGCCTGAGATGGAAGCTCTCTAAAATAAAATTGAAGACGGAGTAGATGTCATTGATGAATTATGCAGGAACTATGATATCACTTGAAACACAAAGTATTGACCAATTGTTGTGTTTTACTTGACCTTAAATGTGTGGCATAGTTTGATAGTTTATGAAGAAAACAACAAGGGCAAAATGTCATGGAGAAATTTTCTTAGAGGATTGGGACTGGAACTCATAAGAGATCATTCGGAGCAGAAGGCGTTTCTACGCAGGGAACTATGCAAAGAAATTCTGGAGCAGACTGGTGAACTGCCAGGTGGACAGGCACCTGCAGCATCGCAAAGACCTGCTAGGACAAAGGAAAACAAAAATGATGTCAACTGTGCCCCACAAGAAAGGACCGGAAAACAAAACATAAGTGCTATCGGTACAAGTGATCCTTGTGTATGAAACATGCAGTTGTCATATGTGAAGACTGCCTTGGTTGTGACAGTTGATGTAAAGCTTATTTCTGTGGGAGACTTTTGTTTGTGTTTACATTGTAGTTCTCATTGGTTTGTATTTTTCGTGTTACATTTTAGGTTTTGTAAGCAAGTACAAAAGCACTCATTATATATTTGACATTTTATTTTATTGATATTTCCCTGATAAGTGCATATTCTACAATATAGTAGGGAGCTCCTGAAAAAACAGGAAGAGAGGTGACAAGACCACTACACAGGAAAAGAAAGCTAAGCACACATACTATTAGTGTAAGCATGACATATGCACAGAACTTGCAGTTTTGATATGTGAAGACTGCTTTGGGTGTGACATTTGTAGCTAAGCTCATTTTTGTGGTAGAGTTTTGCTTTTGTTTACGTTGCTGTTCACATAAGTTTTTATTTTTGATTTTATCTTTTAGTTTTTGTAAGCAAGTATAGAGCCAATGTGAAAATCTTAATGTCTGTTCTAAATGCACAATTCATATTAAGAAGAGGCCAGGGATTTAGCTCAGTGGCTCAAGAGCTTGCCGGTAAGTGCTAGGTTGTGAGTTTGATCCCTGGAATCAAAAAACAAATTAATACTTTATTTTATTGATATTTGTATGGGGTATGCTATGTCCCCCCAAGTCCTCATATAATTTTGATGGGGCTGAGTTATTGGTTTGTTATTGGTTTGTTGATTGACAATGTGAGCGCTGTGCCCACCCAGGGGTGGAGCTGACATACAGTGTAAGGGAAGGCGGGCCTTCCGCTTTCGCCCCTTCCTCTCTCTCTCTCTTGCCAGCGCGGCTTGCAGCTTGCACCTTGCAGCCGCCATAAACAGCAGGCCCGCCATGCCACGCTATCTTAGAGCCAACTTAAATATAAACTAAAACTCCCGAGAAACTATAAAAATAAACCTTTCCTTCCCTAATTTTGGGCGTCAGGTATTTTGTCTCGACAACGAGTAAAACATAACTAAGACAATATTTTATGTTTCTGTTAACTACACATTGTTTAATACAATAAGAACTTCCTGACAAAACAGCAAGACCACTGAGATGTCAAGTGTGTCCTACAAAAAGGGCAGGAAAGTAAAACACACGTGCTGTCAGTGTGAGCTAAATGTGTGTGTAGAGTGTGCAACTGTTCTGTGTGCAGGCTGCCTTAGGAGTGATAATTAAAGGTAATTGTTTTGTAATGTGCTACTGGTATTTTCTTTGTAGTTCATATAAGAGTTTATTTCTGTTGTTCTTTTTTAGATTTTGTACACGAAAAAACAGTTGATGTTGGAAATTTTGATGCTTTTATATAAATTCAATATATGTTAAAATTTCAATACTTTATTTTTGTGATTTTTTTCAGGTTAAGTAATTGTTAAATATAATAAAACTTATAAAATTAAAATCAATAATTCATCAAAAGAAATATTCTAAGGGCTGGGAGTTTGGCTCAGTGGCTTAAGCGCCTGTCTGGCAGGTGCAAGGTTGTGAGTTCAATCCCTGGTGCCGCAAAAAAAAAAAAAAAGAAACATTCTAAAGAATAAATGTGGGTCTGGCAGATCTATGTCTCTGTGTCTTTATGATAAAATTATTCTTATGATCCTTAATAGCACAAGAAAAGGTACAAGAAACCAGGGGTGAATATCTTCATTAAAATATGAGAAGAAGGAGAGTATCTTGAATTAACTTGAAATTAAGATGTTTGACTTCCTTAAAAAAAATTGTAACACCTCAGCAGAAATACCCAGAGGCAAGCACTCAGGAGACACTGAGGAAAACGGGGGTCACTCACTACAAAACAATGAATTAGTGAGAGTCCAAAGACTTCTCCCTTGCAAAGGAAAAGCTCACATATTAACAGAGTAGTCATCAAATGCTGAGATGAGATACACGCAGAAAAAAGAAAAGGCTACCCGCTCCATGGATGATTCCCAACTTCCTCCATGAAAAGAAACACGTGAAGTAAAACCCACAAATTTCTTTTGCCACTTCTCAAAGGGCAAAACTTTCTTTTGAGTTCAATAGGGTATGTAGTTGGCAGAGTACAGGGTAAAGGGCCCTTCCACATTCAGTTTGAGAGCTGAATGAGAATAAACTCATATATATCTAGAGATACACAGAAGGTATCTCCTGAGATATACAATAAACCTTGGATTGCAACTTGTTCTGTGATTGTTTCACAAGATGAGCGCAAATTTTAACTTGATAAATAGGTGATGCAAAGTGAGTACTTGGTGACACCAGACATCACAGGATTACAACTGAGCCAATGGTTCTGTCTGTCTCTGCAGGATTGTGGGTGATTTTCTCCTAACATCAGTTAGTTATGGAGGAGATCTCATTAGCAGAAGAGGAGGAGAAAAAGGCAGAGGAATCCTTCACTTCAGATGAGATTAGGACATGTGTTGAATGTTAGAAACAGTGCAAATTTTTGTAGAAAAACACCACCCAAAAAACACAGTAGCACTGCAGATTATGAATGTGAGCAGTTTTCTTTTCATTTTGTTTTTTTGGTACTGAGGATTGAATTCAGAACCTTGTGCTTGCTGGGCAAGCGCTTATGCCACTGAGTTATACCCCTGGCAGCAGATAGTGTGAATCTGTTTAATGACAATGCAGTGTCATAATTCTGCAAAAATCCTCAAAAGGAGGCAAAAGCAAGTGTCATTGTTAAAGTTGTACAAAAAGAAAAAGATTTCATCGAGTCAATAGATAAAAGTCATTCTATTAGTCATAGTGATAGTCGTCCTGCACAAAGCCGGGCATGGTGGCGCATGCCTTTAGTTACAGCACTTGGGAGGCTGAGGTAGGTGGAGAGTTATGAGTTCTAGATCCTCTTGGGCTGCAACGTGAGTGCAAGGCAGCCTAAACCACAGAGTGCGACCCTGTCTCAAAAAAACAAGGGTCAGGAGTTTGGCTCAGTGGCTTAAGAGCCTGCCTCCCAGGTGTGAGGTTGTGAGTTTGATTCCCTGTGCCACAAAAAAAAAAAAAAAAAAAAAAAGAAAGAAAAAAAAATGAAAGAAAGTCATCCTGCACAATAACTCCTCTCTCTTGTCTCCTTCACACCAGCTATGAAAGTGCAGATTAATTTATTTTTCTTTGTATATTGTATTATATTATGATATTATAATTATAATCATTTCTATATGAAGATTTTTGGGTTATGGAATGAATCATCTGAGTTTCCATTATTTCTTAAGGGGAAATTTGCTTTGGTATTACAAGCATGTTTACAGAATTAATTGTGCTTCCAAACCAAGTTTTTACTGTACATTTCCCTTAATTTTAGTTATGTTTCTCAAAACAAGTTAGTAAAAAGAGTAGAATTTCGCATTTTTGGAACCTCTTTAATGTAAGGCTTAATAAAAGCTGAATGAATTCTTCTATCTGCTTCTAAAGGCAATCACTCCGTTTTGCTCATACCGTTCTGTACTCTAGAAGTGTGCTCCCTACTATTCTCTGTTCACCCTCCAAGGTCTGGCCCCAATTTAACTTTAACAAGGAATTTTTCTCCGTAATAGAAAAGTAAGGTGTTTAAAAATGAGAAAATGGAAGAAAGAAGACACAGATGAAAGACAATAGCTCATTTAAGTTCAAGTTGGAAGAGTACACATAAATCTACTTCCTACACTTTTGAGAACCTACTGAAATAATTTAAGAAACTAAAAATGAATCAACTGAACAGTGTTAGCAAACAAAACATGCTAACAGAGGACCAGAAATTTTGAGGCATTTCTGTAAATGCCTAAGCAATGGAATCAGATTGAGATATATTCACATCTGACTGGAAGAAGCAGAGGGCACAGCTGGGGCCAGGTAGGCATCTCAAGTGGAGTCCTGGAGAAATCCCATTCTCATCACCAACTACTGCCAAGGAGCAGTATGGACCATTCATTTGAGAACCACGTTTTGAGCAGTTGCCTGTTTCACCTTTCTAACAGGAAGCTAAGGTTTTGTCTTTCAGCCTCAGCTTGATTCCTACTTTCTAAAACAAATGGGATGGCTTTTACTAAGAAAACAGAGGCCTAAAGTAAGCATAGCAAAATTTACAATGACGCTGGAGCCCTGCAATGGAGGGCGGAGGGGGAAACACAGACAAGCAGTCTTAGGGAATGAAGTGCAGAAAAGTTCTCCTCCCCAGGATTTGGTAACTGTACGGCCCCTTGCCTGCCTGCCTGCTTATATTCATTGACTCTAAAAGAAGTGCTACATTTGTTATGCAAGCATCATTGAGCGATATCACATTTCCAACCTGTATAGGTTCTAGAGGCTTCTTTGATTTGCCTGCATGAAATATGGAGGTAAAGGAGAAACCTTCGAAGCCCTCTTTGAAGGGCTGCTGTTCTTCATTAACATAATCCCAATCCTTGGTTCTAATTACCTCATACCTAAGTGATCTCACCAGCCTTGAGATAGTTTTCCTAATATAGATGTGGTTACTTGGTTCATATCCTCAAATATCATTATCATTTCCTCAATTACTTACCCCAGTGGCTTCTCATCCCCTTTTTTTGTTTGTTTGTTTTGGTACTGGGGATTGAACTCATAACCTCGCACCTGCCAGGCAGGCATTTACACCACTGAGCTAAATCCCTGGCCCTATTTTTTGAGACAGGGTCTCATTATGCAGTTCAGGCTGGCCTTGAACTCACTTTGTAGCCCAGGCTGGTCTTGAACTCACAATGATCCTCCTGCCTCAGCCTCCCGAGTGCTGGGATTAAAGGCGTGTGCCACCATCCTCAGCTATGCTTCTCACTTCTTACTAAGACAAATATAAAGTTCTCTGCTTGCCTTTTATTTTTATACTCTGAAACAATAAATAATAAAACATCATGAAGTTATAATCTAGACTTCTATAAGGTTAAAAAAAGCCAATATGTCCTCTACCCCAACACTTAGCATATTGAAAGAAAATTTCCCTAATTCTGCAAACCTTGTGGCATATTTTTCTCAGACTATTATTTCAGTACTGATAATTGAACCTAGGGATTTTGCACTATGTAATGCCTCTCCCTACTTTTTAAAATTTTTGCAGACAGGGTCTCATTAAGTTGCTAAATTTCCCAGGTTGAGCTTGAATTTTTGATCCTCCTGTTTCAGGCTCCCTGAGTACTGGAATTACAGGTTTGTCCCACCATGCCTGGCTTCTCGGATTATTTTTTCAATTATGTTTTATCTACTTCTGGGGCAAATTTGTTTCTAGAATAGGGTACTAAAGATGATGTCTCACTCTGGGGCAAGGCTGAGCCAAAATTGGTTTTCCTAAGCTAGAAATTCCTCTGCTAGGATGCAAATGTGTTGTGTGAGCAGCACCCAGTTGCCCCTTCCATGGCACTGCTGTAGGCACTGGAGAAAGGAACATGAAGCTCTTGGTGCCTGTGTCATCAAATAGCCTTATGTCTCTGATGTGGGGGTCTGGTATCTCCTGCCTGTATCCATGAAATGGTAAATTAAACTGTTAGCCTGCAAGTAGGATGAAATCTTCAAAATCCTTTACATAAGGACAACTACTATTACATCTGTAATGTGCTTTTTCCTTTACATAAATACCATACAGAATTGCTTTCGTCTGTATGTAGTTTTCATCCAAACAAATGGAATATATATCTGACAGTCATTTTTTAACTCAGAAGTTTTAATGCCTGAATAATATTCCACAAAGAATATGGCATATGTAACTAATCCTCTAATGATGTTAATTTTCCCCTTTTTCTACAACCAGCAATGCTGTCTGCCATTTATTGTCCTCCAGAATATCTATCTCCCTCCTGCTAGACATTTCCCAAATCAAAGATCTTGTCTCATGGCTCTCTACTCAGTCGAAACACCGATCCAATATTCTATGATAACACTCTCAACTGTCTTCGTAGCTTAGATTTGATTATTCTATTTTGCTCTGATTACATTGTCTTATATTATTCACTGCTGTCACATTTGCTGTCAAATACTTTCCTCAGCCCAGGTGTTTAATATTTGTTCTGATGGCCTTTCCAATTCCCCAGTGTGGTAGCACCTGAAATACGTAGAAGTGTTTCCGTACTGCAGAGGAGGTGGCGGTGAGTGCAGGCAGCCTGGGGGCGCGGGCTGGGGGTCGTTCTTTGCGGGCCCAGCCAGTTGGGTCGGGAAGTAGGGAACAATCAGAATTAGGGTGACTGCCTACATGTCGTGTGTTAGTTAAAACACAGCAGCAACAGTGCGGGGGTTCACGAAGGTGGAACCCGCGACCTGACTTGAGCGACCTTAAGAGGAGGAAAACGCGGGCTGTGGCGCTAACTGGAAGACCTAGTGGCTCTGATGGTAGCGACTCATACTGTGTGCCCGGCCTTGTTCTAAACTTTTACATTTGGTCATTCATTTAACTTCCGCTGTGAGGGAGGTACCGCTATGATACCATCTTGCAGACAGGGAACCCGAGGCACAGACAGAATGCGTGCAGTTCCAGGGTCATGTAAACTGGCGCTGGCAGAACAAGGGTTCGTACCCAGGCACGTTTCTGGATTAACCTGTGTGCTTTCACTGACAGCTGGATTTCTTTTTCCCGGTACTGACTGTGGAGCCCAGGCCTCCTGTACCCTGGGCGTGCGGTCCCCACGAGCCTCATGACCCGCTTGGGACAGCTTAGGAAGGGCACTGTCCAGGTGGAAGAAGTGTGTACAGAGTTATTCTAGCGGTATTCTGAATCTTACCTGGTGTCTTAGTTTCTTTTCTCTCCTTGCTGAGACAGCATACCTGACAGCCAAAGTTAAAGGAAGAAAATTTGTACAGGTTTCAGTCCCTAATTGGCTCACCATTCCTAGACATTTCAGTCCATAATTAGCTGGCTCCAAGGCAGGGTGGCACAGGGCGGTAGGTCAACCATTCATGGCAACGGAAGACAGCAAAAGCAACAAGAGAGAGCGAGACTCTTTCTGTCCCTTCTATTGTATCCAATCTACTGGGTTTAGGGAAGTGCCAATCCAGTTAGTGGACTGATTCAGCAATCACTCGCTCTTAATCCCAGCACTGCACTACAAATCAATAACAAACTCTAGATTCAGCCACCCCAAAAAAACCTATGACTGCAGGAGGCTTTGGGAGGACATCTAGACACAAACCATAACACCTGGCTTGCTGGCAGTGTGTCTTTAGCTAGATGTGTTTCCCTACAACGGTGCTTTCACAGTTAGGAGGAGAGAATAATAAAATTCTTCCATTCCATTCCTTTTCCTATCTTTTCCTTTCCCTATGCTCTTTTAAAAAATTCTCTTTTCCTTCTATCCCTTTCTATCCTATCATGTTTTTGCCCTGTTCATCAAGAGGGACCTCCTTCAGCCCCAACACCCACTATTTCCTCTCTCCATTGCCTCCTGCTGTGTTTGTCCCCCAAAAGTTCATGTGCTGAAGGCTTGGACCCCAGTGGTGGTCCTTTTAGAGGTATTTAAAGAAACAAACTGATCACATCCCTTTATGGTAAAATATTGGTAACAGTGAAAAATTAATAAGTAAAAAGTATTGGTTTAGTTTTAAATTTAAAAAATAATTTTTGTCTAATTTATCAAAACACAGTTATTATCACTTAGGGGAAATGAAGGCAGAGAACAAGGGAAACATCTTGCCAAATGCTGTGCAAAAAGCTGTAGCAGAGGAGAGATCATTTTGAACAGGAAGCCTCAGTCTTGGCATACAGTTGTGGATAAGGCTTTCTGAAATAACAGATTTCTCCCAAAAAATTCCACTCAGAAATAAAAAGATATTTTACTGAGATAGATTCTGTGGTGCAAAAGAAGAGTTTAATGATGACCGAAGTTTTGTCCACATTAAGGAAAATCTTATGGTTTCTAAGGTAGATTTTCTGGCAACTCATTAGGCCTGAGTATATAGAGAACTTTGTTACTTCCACTGCATGAGTAGAGCTTATTTGCTATATGAAATCTCTGATGTCTAATAAGAGCTGAACTCACACAGAAGGACCTTCCACACGCTTCACACTCAGGGCTTTTCACCTGTGTGGATTCTTTGATGCTGAGTAATGCCTGTATACCCACTGAAATGTTTTCCACATTCTTTACACTTATAGGGCTCCACTCCAGTGTGAACTTATGATGTGCAGTAAGATGTGAGTGTTGAGTGAAGGCTTTTTCACATTCATCACATTTATAGGGCTTCTCTCCAGTGTGAGCTCTGTGTTTACTAAGGTCTGAGCTATGGCTAAAAATTTTTCCACATTCATCACATTTATATTGTTTTCTTTCCCTCTGTTGCCATTCTATTTTCCTCTTACTTTCAGTAGCATCTTCTAGCTCTGGATACTGAGGAATGTCTTCACTAAGTCTGTCTTTTATCTCCCCAAGGATTTCTGTATCTTTGAGCTTATCTTCCTTTTGGAATGACTCTTCATTCTCAATCCTAGTTTTATCACCTGTAATAATAGTACACAAACAGATCCTGTTCTAGGTTTAAGAAACAATCCTATAGAAAAAAGAACATGTAAACATTACAAACACCTTATAAAATAATGTCATAATGCATGTATCACATATTTGGTATCCCCCTCTTTTTGGTATCTGTGGGGGAGCACGAATTGTAAATTGAGGCTGGGGTCTGTAGGAGGCCAGTGTTTTTCTTGCCTTGTGGGCCAGTTGATGTGCAGAAATTCCCACTCTCTCCTGGCTGCTGCTGAGCCCGTGTGATGTCATAATGCTCACAGGGCAAGATGAGATCTGTTGAGGATGCCATCCTTCTTTAGAACAATACAGTAGCAATTGTATAAGTTTCACTTAGGGGAAAACACAGGTTCCCTATTAAGCCATGCTATATTCTTACAAGAATGCTTTGGTCCCCTTATTACTAGGCCACTGCAACCATCACTGCTGTTCCTTGAAACATTCACTACCCTCTTTGAATGAGGGTATGTATTCAATAAATAGTGGCAAGCTTGGAATGTCTTTGTCCCTGTCCTAGCCCCCTTTATGCCCTCCTAATATTGTCTTTGTCTTTTAGTTCATCCTTTGCTGTACCCCTCAAACAGGCAACCAGGTGTCTTGGTCTGGTCCCTGGTAGGTATCATCATAGCATATGGTCTCAATACAGGAAAAAAGTAAGAAGAGGCCATAAAGAAGATAGCAGCAGGATAAACTATTTATTTTGTGGTACCCAGGATTGAACTCAGGGCCTTCCCACTGAGTTACATCCCCCGCCCTTAATTTTTTTTTTTTAAATTTTGAGACAAGCTCTGGCTAAGTTGTTAAGTTGCTCAGGATAGCCTCAAACACACCCATCTTGCTTTAGCCTCCCAAAGTGCTGGGATTAGAGGTAGGCATCACTATTCTTGGCCAAGGATAAGCTACTTGAAAGCAGACTGAAAGGAAAAGGCAAATGACTACCTGCAATCCTGCACAAAACCAGAGTGGTAAGCAGGAAGTTGCAAATACACCAAAGGTAATGAGGAATAGATGGAGAATGGAGAACAGAGATGATGAGGGAGGTAAAAGCTCAGGAGAAACCTGCAGGACCTGAAACATAGGTGGCAAGTGAGAGTGAAAGTGACTGGAGAGGACAATAAGGTTTGGGCTCTGAGGGGAAGATAGTGAACAAGAACCATCTGAAGAGGGCGGCACCTGGGCGGGCTGGAATAACTGGGATCAGAGTGAGCACATGTAGGCCAGGGTATGCAGAAAGAGAAATACGCAGGAAATGGCAGGGGAGGCCTAGTATATGTGCTGGGTTGAGTTTATTTCCCATGAAAGTGACATCCTTGCTATCATCTTCTGTCTAAATCCTGGTTTGGTGGTTTCTAACTATATTGTACATTGTAATGAAGTGAGTTGCTTATTAAAACAGATTACTGCACCTCCCCACTCCACTTCTCATTTGGTAAAAATGAGGAAGAACCCAATTGTCTGTTACTTTTCTCTCATTGTTGAGACAAAATACCCAACATCCATAAGTTAAAGCAGGAAAGGTTTATTTAGTTCAGAGTTTGTAGAGGCTTTAGTTCATAACTGGCTGTCTCCAAGGCAGGGTGGCTTGGCAGAAGGGCATCACAGAGGAGAACCAGTTTATGGCAAGCAGAATACAGCAAAAGCAAGACAGAAGACAATACTCTTTCTGTCTCTTATACTGTGTTCAAGCTACTGGGATTAAGGTGGTGCCAAACCATTGTACTGATTTAGTAATCACACACCCTTAATCTCAGCCTCACACACACCCTCTAGATTCAGCCACCTCTGAAAAAAACTCCACCTATGACCACACAAGGCTTTAGAGGAACATCTAGACCCAAACCATAACACCAGTACTTTGCATTTCTAGTAAGTTTGTTGTGAGACAGGTATGGCTGGTTCAGGAACTATGCTTTGAGAATCACTGGCATTGCCATTGTTTAGACTGCATCTCAAATGTCATCTGTCTTAGTTACTTTTTCACTCAATGCTGAGACAAAATACCTGATGTCCAAAATTAGGTAAGGAAAGGTTTATTTCTTACAGTTCTCGGGAGTTTCAGTCCATACTCAGTTGGCTCCAAGGCAGTGTGGTGTGGCAGGGCAACCATTCATGGCAGCCGCCTAACAGCAAGGTACATGAACCCAGCAAGAGAGAGCAAGAGAGACACACATTCTTCTCACCCTTACTCTTTGTATGTCGGTTCCATCCCTGGGTGGGTGCAGCACTCACATTGCCAATCCCAGTGCTAAACCACAAACCAATCACAAATGCCAGACTCAACCCTGTCCAAATTACATGAGTCGTTGGGGGGACACAGGATCAAACCAATACACCATCAGTTCCAGGATGTCTTCCCTGATCTCCCAAAATAGATGTGTTTTTTCTTTCTTCCTAATCCTGGTATCTTCATTTTAGGCTCAGCACAGAACTTGGCACAAAGCAAGTACTTAATAAATATTAGAGTCAAATTCTGTAAAATAGCTCTTTTGATGAATTGGAGGGAGTGAGAGATACTAGGTATTTGGGTATGCTGAAACTGGCACCTCTGAACTCACAACACCAGCTGTGCAACAACCACTGGTTACAGTCTTCATACTTTCTCCATGTGGCATGACAGAAGCAGCAGGAAGAATGACCAGAGTACTGTACTGCAGGACTGAGTTTGGAAAGCTCTGCCTCTGGCCTCACTGAATTCCATGAATGAATTCCATCCACAATAGACATCTCTCAGACAAATCATTTTTCCTACCAAATCTTCCTCATCTTACCTCCTTCCCTACAATTATTACTTTGCCTAAGGCAACAGATTTATTTTCCAGAGTAGGTTGGAAGCTGGAAGTCTGCAGTGGAGGTGCTGGCAGGGCCATACTTACTCTGGAATGTATGGGAGAATCCTTCCTTGCCTCTTCCAGCCTTTAGTACCCCAGGCATTCCTTGCTTGTGGGAGTGTAACTTTTTTCTTTGCCTCTGTTCACAGGGTGTCTTTTTCCCTGTGTGTCTGTCTCCAGAATCCCTACAATTATTTTTATTAGAAAATGGTCTTCCTGAAAGTTTTGTTATTATTCTGGAATCTAAATGCCACATTATCTCTGGCAAGAAAATATGAGGACTAGATTAGAACCATCAAGTCCAGATTCCAGTCCTGGTTCTGCTGGTAGCCGTTGAAAGTTTGGCAGGTATAACAACTCTGTTTTCCTTGTAACTTGTGTGCCTTCCTCCTTCCCTACTATTCAGATGATCAGTTGAGGTAATGTACAATAAAGATTGGAAAAGCATAATATGTGGATAGAAGTATCATTAACTCCATAAGGTGGTAATTATCAGCCAAATCATGTAAATCATAAACACTCCCATACTAGAAAAAATGTTCTGAAACATCAATATATTGGCTCAATGTCTTTTACATATGGGAAGTCACTGCTGGTTGGTTTTCCTGTAGGTTATCAATGACGATGAATTAAAAAAAGAGATATAAAGAGTCAGCACCAATGGTCAGACCATTGTCTTAAGAGTAATCTACCAGTCCTCCGGATGCGTTTGTCTCCTATTACTTCAGAAGAAAACTGAAGAAAAATCTCTCACCAGGATTTCAAATAATTGAAATGAAATGAAGTCAGTTTTTGATGTTTGGCTATCAAATTACAACCCTTTTCTCTTAGGTCTGTAACCAAATAATGTATATAATGTATACAACTTTCAAAGGTGAACTTTTCTCATTTCAGAGACCTACAAACTACTTTTTAGCCATCTGAATTTCAGGGCCTAGTTTATGTAACTCTTCAAAGTGCCAACTTGTCCCAGGTGCACAGGATTCTAGGAGAACTTGTTCCAGAACTGTCAAAATGAAGTGTTTTTGGCTTCAGTATATTCTGCTAGAATAATTTTTCTGATGTTATTTCAGCACGTGTAATAACTAAAATCTTTATTAGATATAGTTTCAGATAGGTTCCAGCTCTGCTGGTTACTGAAATGGAGATAAGTCCACAAAGACCACTTGTTTACCACGTATATGAGCTGTTTACAAACAGGTTAGGAGAAAAGGCTTAGGGTGACTGCTCAGTGACATGAACTGAGGAGTCAAGGAAACTGATATAATCCTATTGCTAGTGGAAAAATTCAGTGTTTTGGGTTATAGCACATCTGAAAAAGTGCCATTTATTTTTGAAATACAGTAATACCTTGGTTTATGAGCATAATTTGTTCTGGAAACATGATTGTAATCCAAAGTACTTGTATATTAAAGCAAATTTCAATGGGAACTCAGATGATTTGTTCCACCACCCCAAAATATTCATGTAAAAATTATTATAATACTGTAATGTAATGCAAACAATAAATTACAAAATATAAAGAAGAGTAAAGTAGCCTGTACTTACCTTTGAAATCCTTTGTGGCTGCTTGAAGGAGACATTAGAGGAGGGTTATTGTGTAGGATGACTTTCACTATTACTAATGGAATCACTGCTATCTATTGGCTCATGGAATTTTTCTTTTTGTGCAACTTTTAACCAGGAACCTATCCAATAACACTTGCTTTTGCCTCTTTTTGAGGATTTCGCAGAAATGTGACACTGTATTGTTGTTAAACAGATTCATCACTTGCAGTGCTACTGCCTTACTCAGGTGGTGCTTTTCTACAAAAATTTGCAGTTTCCCACATTTTACACATGTCCTTAATCTCATTTGAAATGAGAGATTCCTCTGCCTTTTTCTCCTCATCTTCAGAGATCTCCACAACTTCTTGCTGTTGGGAGATGATCACCCACAATCCTTTGGCGGGGGAGGGAGGGAAGACAGAGACGGAGTCAGAAATGAAGAGGCGGGAACTACTTCCTTAGCTGTGATCTTGTGACATTTGTTGTCATGTATTACTATTGCAAGACATCACCTGTTTATCAAGTTAAAATTTATTAGAAATGTTTGTGCATCTTGAGGGACACTCACAGAATAAGTTACTTTCAGTCTAAGGTTTTGCTGTACTTTAAAATGTGTTACAAGGAATTATTAAGGTATTTAGCTCTCCAAGTTCTTCAGTCATTGATAAAGATTATTCTGTATTAGCTGGTTAGATTCTCCTCACCTTAACCAACAGCCAATACTAATACTATCTTGCTAACATGGATGTACTTTAAAAATTTTTTTAATGAAAAAATAAAATAAAATTTCATAACAAAATAAGAGAATAATGGATACATTTTAAAAAATAAAAATATTTCAAAATGTATGAAATGAAACACATTACTTCATACAATGTGCAATAATTATGATAAAAATACTGTACAAAACATTGTTTCTCTATTCAACAGCAATTTTATTTTTAAAAGATAATAGTGCCGCGGTCCAGCCGGGCTAGGTCCACAGAGTCCCTGAAGGTGGGTTGAGTGTCGGCGCGTGGAGAACAGACACACAAACAGCTCAGAGACTGCGTGAATCTGCTTCGTTTATTGCTTCTACTACTACTACTGTTACTACTACTATTACATTCTTGCAAACTCTAACAGAATAATTTGTACTTTTTTTCTGGCAAAGGTTGAAAGTCTGGATAACAAGAATGAGATCAACAGGTCTTTCTATGGTTACATGATTCATCAGCATACATGATTTGTCAGCATAGGAAGAAAGTTTATACTTAGTTAAAGACCTTGAAGTGTGTTTTGGCTACTAGTAGATTACTGATTGGTTTTTAATTAGTTGAATCATTTTTTTTTATTTACCTATGGGGAAAAATCTTAACAATTGTTTTAAAATATCAATCTTGACTTACGGAGGTCTAATGTACTATAAGGGGTCGAATTGTTTAAATGTTCCACTGTGGTAGCCTAGCTAAAAGCCTGCAAAACACAAGACCATATTCAGCCATGATTTAGTCCCCCATCCTCCTGTGATGTTCTCACAGTGGCAAGGATGTGTTATTTACCTTGTCTCTCTTAAAAGACAAAACATAGCATGTTGGCCTCTCTGCATGGAGGTTCCCAGGCAGCCCCAGCCAGCTGGTTATTATTATTATCATTAAAGGCCCTCAAACTTCTACTCTGGCCTTGGCCTCATTGGTCTGAGTCGGTATCAGACCACTACACCATTAATTGTAGAAAAACATTTTATTAACTATCCTTTTGTTCTTAGGGAGTCTGTACTTTGTTTACTGATTTGTGCATGGGAAAGAAAGAAGAGAAATTTTCTGAACTGGATTAGAGCATAAGTTAACACAATAGTTCCCAAGAAACATGAATCTATTCCCACAAAGCAAATTTTTATGCTGTGGCCTTTTCTTAGAAAATGTCCTCCTTCCATGTTTGGACTTTGTCAGCAGAACATGGGTCTATCTTTCTTTTCATGTTTGGACTTTGTCAACAGAACATGGGTCTATTTTTTTTCCATGCTTGGACTTTGTCAGCAGAACATGGCTAGAAAACGACGTGGCATAATAGCTTTTTGTTACATTATCATTTTGGTTTAAAATACTTTGGGGACTAGCAGTTAGGGGCCCCAGGTTGATTCTAATTTCAGTTCTGCATCTAACTCCTATGGAAACTTGCTTAGACAGGATATAACATGCTTTTAAGAATTGAAGGGCAGTTCCTGAAATGCATGTGCTGTGATTTGTGCAGGATTTTTTTGGTTTGTTTCATTTTTTTTGCCTATCTATATTTTAGTGGGAAGTGTGGTGGTGGGAAACAAAAATTTTGGTTGTATGCCTTGGAAAAAAGTCATAGCTACTGTTCCTTGTGGACATAGTGGACTTTCCTAAGACTTCTCAAAACTCGCAAGATAGCTAGGTTTCATGAAGACTCCTATTAACTATATGGTATTCTCCTGGAAGGTCATTTTGGTTGAAGCATATGTACAAGCATCTTCAATTTCAGATATAGGAACCGTGTGTTTTTCTGGACTTATGCCAATAGAAAGTAAAGTGGAAATGTTTATAGGCGAGCCCAGAATGTTTATAGAAGAGAACTTTAGTTTTGGATAACCCAGTAATTGTGGGATTTAGTGTTGACATGGTAAATTATTACGATGAACTGTTCATGAACATGTCCTTCTTCTCCTAAGTTCTATGCCTCTGCATAGAAAAGAGGTAAAGAATCTGATAGGGTCCCTGCTCCAGGATTCGCGCAGCCATCATGGCAGTGGTGCAGTGTTGAATCATTATGGTGCATGTCTTCTTCTTCCCAGGAGACCCTCGGCTCCTCCTTCCCAAAAGCCTTTGCCAAAGCCCGCATACACCAAAAATAACCCAATCCCCCTTTGCCACAAAGAGTTAATGAGCCCTCATCACCCTCACCAAAGCCCTCCCCCACCTAAATGTATATAAGCCTGCCCAAGTTCCTGTTCTGCACAGAGCCAGCATAACACTTCCTCTGTGGTGACTCTCCTGTGCCTGCATTAAAGTGTCTTTTCTTTTCTTTGTTATTCTGTGCCGCTTTATCTTGGGTCACCTTTAGATTGAGTATCCCAATTAAACTCAATCAATTCGTGCCATTTTAGACTCCGAGCAGTTGGGGGCCATGTTGCAAGTACAAGCTCCCCAACCTACGAGATGCTCTCTCTTTCTCTTTCTCCTTGCCTATTGCTGGGGACTTACCTGCCGCTTGCCATTTCTAGCCAGCACATAACACTGGTCACCATTTCGTCGGGTCCACTCAGGTGAGCCTCCCTCTCGTTCAGGGTTCCTGTCCCTAAGGCCAGGGGCCCATGCTGCGACACCCCCTCACCTCTCTCTCACTTGTCCTTTGGGACTTCCCCTGTCTTCTGTGATGACTGGAGGATTCACTTTTGGGACTCGTTCGTTCTTTGGGACTTCCCCTTGGCAGGACACTCTCTCCATTGCTTTTCTTCGGAGGGTGATGATCCTTCCTTGATCAGCAACATGCTCCTCTCTTCCCTGGCTCACGTTAATTTGATCACTATGGGACATATTAATTCCCAACCAAAAAAACACACTCCCCTTGGGTGCCTCCTACGCAACCTAGATACTTTGGGTTTAAAACCAACTATAAGGCCCAAATGACTTATCTTTCTCTGCCAAATGTCCTGGCTGACTTACTGCCTCAATAATTCCGAGTGCTGGCCAGAAGAGGGCACACTTGATTTTGACACCTTAAGAGACTTAGATTAACTTCTGCTACCGAAACGGCAGGTGGGGGAGATACCTTATGTCCAGGCTTTCTTTGAGCTGTGGGCATGCCCTGATCTTATCCAATCCTGTAAAATAGTTGCTATTAGATATAAGTGCACCCATGTTTTTAGCAGCACAATTTGTAATAGCTAGACCTTAGAAACAACCTAAATGCCTATAAACCGAAGAATGGTGTCTTAGTTACTTTTTACTCATTGCCAAGACAATACCTGAAACCCAAAATTAGGGAAGAAAAGATTTGTTTCTTACAGTTTCTTGGGAGTTTAAGTCCATACTCAGTTGGCTCCAAGGCAGCATGGCGTGGTGGGGCAGCCGTTCATGGTCACTGCAACAGCAAGGCACGCTGACGAGAGAGAAAGAGAGAGAGAGAGAGAGAGAGAGAGAGAGAGAGAGAGAGCACAAAAGCAAGAAAAAGGAAGACCCACCTCCACTCCTGGGCAGGTGCAACACTCACATTGCCAGCCCAGCACTAGACAACAAACCAATCACAAATGCCAGACTCAGCCACATCAAAAGTGTATGATGACTTGGGGGGACATAGTATCACCCAATACAAATGGATAAAAAAAGATGTATTTGTATACAGTGGGTGTACTACTCAGCCATAAAGGATAAACTTGAGGTTTTTATAGGTTAATGGATGCAACTAAAGACCATACTCACATAAGTGAAATAAATCAGACTCACATGTGTAAACACAGTATTGTCTATCTCCCTAGTGTGAGAAGCTGAAAGAAACAATATATGTAGGTACGTGTGTGTATATGATAGTTAAGATAGTTATACTACCAGTTTCTTTTAGTTCATTGAAAAAGATTTGTGCTAATACCATTTGGACAACTAAAGGCAGATATCTTGTACTCTGAGTAACTAATTTAAAAATAACAACATGCAGTGCATTAACCATTGTTTCCCTCTAATTATTGTGTTTTGAATTTTTTTGTCTTTAAAATAAAATTAAAAAAACAACAAAAAAGTTGCTGTTAGAATCAGTTATGCTCCTGTATTTTTTTACTGTTCTCTCTGCCTAGAATATCCCTCCTTCCTAGTCCCATCTATCTGACCATCTTAGCTGAAGCAAACCTACTGTGATATGGGCCCACCATAGGGTTAGCTGTGCTTTTCTGTGTACTCACAACATATCTTTGGTGCAGTTATTCTCATCATATAATCACTCACTTTCTTGCTTCTTGAAGTAACTGAAGTGTCTTATTTTTGGATTCCTTATAAGGCATGGTGTCTGGCATATCACTGCTGCTTGATGATATTCAAAGTGGAATGAATAAACAGAACCGAGGATTATTAACCTCATGTCTAAAGCCAAGTAGTGACCAGAATTTTACTTTTAGAGTTAAAACACTGATAGACTCCTTTATATGCAACTGCACATCATCCTGTCTATATATCAGCCAGGAACATATCAAGCTAGGAACATCTTAGTTTGAAATGATTTTTCAGATTAGGCAAATCACTTAGTTGAGATCCTAGGGAATGAGAGTGCTATATTGGTAAATTTTAAGTAATAAAAAACCAGAGTAGGCCACAACATATGATACAGCCTGGGAGGTGGCAGAGGGGTTATGGATAAACAAATCTCTAGAGAGAGTACAGGGGGCACAGAAAGGGGGGGTGTTGGACAAATTGGGCCTTAATATCTGCATAGATTTTAGTGTAGCCCAGAGACACACTAGATACCCGGTTGGTATTTAGTGAGTTTGGATGGGAACCAAACCCAGTCATTTTGATGTACAGACTTAAACAATACTCCTGTATCGACTGATCCTTGCTCTTTTCCCTGTTTCTTTCAGCATGGTCTTGTTACAGGCTGAGTTGAAGCTCTAGCCCTGAATATGCTTATGTTTGAAGAGAGGGCCTTTAATAAGGTAAATAAGGTTAAACGAGATCATAAAGTGGGGCCCTAATTCAATAGGAGTGGTGTCCTAAGAAGAGGAAGAGATATCAGGAATGCACATGCACAAAGAAAGGGTTATATGTGAAGGCACAGTGAGAAGGCTGCAAGTGAAGGAAAGAGGCTTCATCAGAGGCTAACCCTGACCTTGGACATCCAGCCTCCAGAACTGTGAGCAAATACATTTCCGTTGGTTAAACCATCTAGTCTACAGTATTCTTTTATTGGAGCCGACTAACACAGGACATCATAAATTCTCCTGTCTCAAACTGGAAATCTGAGGGAATTCAAACTTGACTCATTAGATAACAGACAAAAGATAAGGTATAACTTGAATGAGTGTTTAAACCTCATCATCTACCCTTTGGACCAAATTGAGCTTTTATATACAGTGAAAAAATAGAATTCATTCTGTATTGGGACAAGCGTGAAAAGATAAAATTTTCCATAGTGAGGTGAAGGACAAGGAGGAAGTCTTTACAAGAAGAAGATAAAAATGAGAAAGTTTTCTGCTGCTATTGTTTGAATGTGGTTTGTCCCCTCTGAAACTCACATTGGCATTTCATCCCCGTTGTAAGATAGTAAGAAGGTGTATACCTAATCAAGAGTATAGTGTTTAGAGATGGAGCCTTTTGATTAAAATAAATAAGATTATCAGCCTGGAGCCCCCATGATTGGGTACTGGTGACTTGATAAGAACAGGAGGGAGAGAGACCAGCAAACACATATACTCCTGTTTGTTGACATGTGATATGCTGTACTTCCTTGGCACTCTGCCAGTAAGTAGTGATCAGTAGATGTACCCTTAGATTTTGGATCAGAACTATGAGCCAAAATCAAGTCTCTTTTCTTTATAACAGATCCAGTCTGTGATGATGTATTATAAGGGAGAGAAAACAGATTAAAATATCTTCTAACCTAAGACTTCATCTCCTCATATACACAAAACTAGCTCCTTTGCATACTTTTGTAGCTTCCAATATTCCTGCTCCAGCTGGGTCTCATTGGGATGAAGTTGGACCGTCAGTGACTCATATGGCCTTCCCAAGCTGCCCAGCTTGTCCCAGAGTATGTGCTGTTTTCCTGAATTGGCTAGAACTTGGGAACAATGAGGTCTGACTGGGCTTGTCAGATTTTGTGAAAACTGAAAGAATTTCAGATAAAAGATCTAAAAAACATCCAGGGGACAAATTTTCATTCAGTTGTGGCAATAATAGCAATAATGATTAGGAGAAGGGCTAATTGTTATACTTTAGAGAAATTCTGTCTCTTCTGTTGATCCTACAGAGGCCCAAGAGCACAAGTCTTGGAATTTTGGCAGGTACCCAACTTCCAGCAATGGGGGCATTTCTTCTAGATTTCTTTAATATGGAAACAAGCAAATGCAGTTGAGTACTTGAGATGTGGTTAGTGTAAATTAAGATAGACTAAATGTAAAGTACATACTAAGTTTTGAAAACTTAGCACAAATAAGTGTAAAATATCTCATCTTAAACATTAATTACATGATTAAATGTTTTGGGTTAAATAAAATACATTTAATTTCACCTGTTTTTACTTTTAATAATAATATTAAATAACTCTATGGGTAGTTGAAAATTTAAATTCCATAAATAGCTTACATTATACTTCTGTGGGACAGTGCTGATTTACAATGTCCTTCACAGTGACCTAAGTACTTCTAAGGGAAGGGAGTGTTTTATGGAGTTGTTCAATTTATTTATTGGTAGCTTTGAATGTTCCAAAAGTCTGTGTTTTCCGTGGATTCCTGTAACTGCCCACTGATCCTAGCATTCCAAAGTGAAACAGA